>JAZGTI010021544.1:0-10122 GCA_036877585.1 Botia kubotai | reverse complement strand
GTACTACTATAGTATACTGTACCTACTTTTTAGCCACATTTAAAAGATCCAACTAGTAAATGTATATTATGTATATTATGTCTATTGATGTGCCTAACATAACAATAATTTACCTGTTTGAGCTTGAAAACGTCAATATTCCGTATGTGGTACACACTGCGCAAGGTTTCTTGATTGTATGGCGGAAACTCAAAGTGTCCTGAAATTGTATATAGAATTTTAAAATTACTTGATTATTTATTTTTGTGGGTTTTACATCACAAGATACCTGGAACCATTAAAGCCCACCTTTTTTGTAATCATGGGATTTAAAGATTCCCGAAAGACCCCCAATCCGTACACCTCTGAAACGTACAACACCAGCATAACCTGAAGAATGAGGGAACAAATGGTCACAACTGCTATTTAAGCAAAGTGTTTTCAAAAACACCACAAAACACTCACTAATGGTGGTTTTACTACCCTAACAACATCAGATCAAATCTACTCCACATATTTAAGTGATAGTGATTGATATTTTCAGAATGGGGACAGATCTCACCCAGGTAATAGATGTTGGGGGCCACCCAGCCTCCATATGGAAGCTCCTGCAAATGGTTTGATGCCTCATGGTTCCCACCAATGAAAATGGTCAGAATAGGGGCCTTCTTTTCACCAGAGTAGTACCTTGAGAAACACATTGACAAAACATGAGAAACGGTGGTCAATCAACATCTAGAAAGCTGGGAAGGTCAAAGGCTGATATATTATAAATATGAATTTATACATATAATTTACTTTACAAAGTTTGCTACCATTAAATGTGAATTGTCCGTGAACAAAGCTGTGTAGTACATTGCATGTATATTATATGTCTGCATGTTGTTTGAGGCTGGCTGCTGCTGTTATATAGCAATTAAAACTGTTTGATGAATTAATTAGGTAAATATTTCTTCATCTATATTTGCATGAATCCACCCGGCATCTAAACTGGTAGAGCATCTTGTCATTGGTTCAAAACCTAGAGTGGCTTGAAAATACATTTTAAGTCACTTTGGATAAAAGCATCCGTCAAATGCCTAAATCTAATTATCCATTTACACATCCGTGTAGGACTATCTGTCTATATAAAGAAACGTATCAGGTGTTTCCTCACTTGTAGAAAGTCTGAATGCTTCTGTATTTGGGAGGTACCGCCATACACTTCATGTCTCCTTCATTTCTGACGGCTTGAAAGTCTCCGCAGCAGAGCAGCAGATCCACTTTCACACCTTCTTTATTCTCCAGGTAAGAAATACTTTCATAAATCTTATCCAGCTCTCCATGACAACAACCTTCTACTGCAACCTTCATCCTTGTATCTCTAGCTCATATCACAACGTTACACTGAAAGAGAATAAAACACCTTAACAATCCCACAGGCTCTCAGCATTTCCTAATAATTTGACACAACGTTTTGCCTCCTTACGCTCGCATGCTACTCTGCACACGCGCAGAACGACCACGTGACCGCCATATCAATTCTATTTTATTCTCTATCCACACTTTCGGTTTATATTTTTCCTACGTGTAAAAAAAGGTTTTATTCTGAATATAAGTAAAAGTGGGACAATAATGCAATATACAGGTATATGAATGTATTTTCCGTTTTAAACCATTTTCCGTTGGTTTGCGATATGAGTTTATTCATATTGCAAACCAACGTTTATTCATATTGCAAACTATTATTTCGCGTTTAGGTAGCAACAAATAAAAACAAATAAACAAACTTTGGATCAAAATAAGGGCAGAGGCCTTTTACTTGTGGACATTACTGACCACAAAACATTGTTGTGGACAGACATTACTGACTTTCGTTATATTTTCTATTATGATGTTCATCATTTCCTTAAGTTCAATTCCATGTTAAATATTCTTACCTTTTCTTTTAAATGATTTTCCTTACCAATACGTTTAATGGTTCGGGGAAACCAAAATAAAACTGAAATTATAGCAGTGGGGAAAGTGCGTCTAAGAATGTTCCGTTGACCTCGACAATGGTACATGTTTCCTTTATCGGCGTTTTAGAGATAGACCAGTTTTAAAGACGTTATTGCAATAAAAATGCCTCAGTTTTAATCACTTGGGTTGCATGTTTATAATTATTTCCGGGTGCCATTTGGAAAAATTCATTAACATTTAAAAACTACGTCACGTTAATCCATAAAACGCCCTAGGATTTGAATAATACGGATCAATGAAGGAGCTTTAAGAATCATTAGGCGCCCCCTGCTGAACAAATATATGTTTCACTGTAAAAATTAATTAATAATTTAAACAAGCTTTTAAATGGTATAGATGTCTAGATAATAGTTTTTATCATTTTAGTACCATTATAATATAATTATAATTATTTTTTGATCAATTTTATTATTATTAGTAGTAGCAGTAGTAAAAGTAGTAGATGTATTATTATTTTTTGTTGTTGTTGCTTGATATAATCTCTTGTTTCATTTGTCATTGCATTGTCGTTAATGAGTGAAATAATATCTTGTTTTATTTGTCATTGTATTGTACTTTTTGTTTCTTTGTATTGAGTTAAACAGCTTGCAATATTCTCCACCGTGTGGAAAGTGCTGTTCTGGATGTTAACATGAATTAAGTTTGTGTGGAAAGTGCTGCTGTGAATATTTCTTTGATTTCGTTGTGTGAGTGTGGAAACTGCCGCTGTGAATGTTTCGCTGAGTGAATGATGGCGTGCCTGCTGGAGGCCCCTTTACGCATCAGCGTGTTATCTGTGAGTCTGTCTGATTATAAACATTGAAACCCAACATTTTCACTTAGATAATTCTTAAGTATATACTAGATACGTTAGATAGACTTTAAAGAGCGATCTGATATTAAACTGTGTGTGGTTTATATTGGCTGGCTGTGTGTTTGTATAGCTAATAGTAGAACTGGACGTGCTTTGAACTGTCAAATCAAAGTTATAGTTAGTTTTATTCTCTCTACTTAGAGATCAGCCATCAAAAACAACCTCAACCATTCTTAATATTCTCTTATAAGGTTGTTAAAATAATGATTCGATGGGTAAATGTGGTGGTTACGCCCCCCTTTTGACAGCCCTGTAGTTTTGTACTGTATGTATTGACACATGTTGATCAACCATTATTGTGATAGTACCGTGGTACAGTTGTGGTAAAAGATGGAATGAGTACGGTACTTTGTTGCATATCATTGTACTGAATGATTACCGTATTTATATATTCTGCTGTTCATATTGTACTTCAAGGTACTTAAAATAATACCAAAATATTACTATCATAGTGTCAAAACATGGTAATACCATAGTATTTTTTTAAAATATTTAAAATATTTACTCTTGATGTTAGTTGAGACTGACCATTCATACTTACTGTTTGAGAACCCAGTTCTGTAGTGGTACACTGCTTAATTTCTAAATTACAGTATCTTTCAGTAAAATCTTATGACTCCAAACAGAAGTATTTTTTCCTTAAAAGATTTTAACCATGAAACTTTGTTTTTAATTTGTTTTCGTAAGGTTAGTAAAATATGTCACATTTCAACTTTGACATAAATATTATGTGTGTGATTTGGGCTTTTAAAAGAGACTCCTGAACAGAACATGTGGGTAAAGGTTTAAATGTACTATGTGTACTTTTATGGTTAGTTAGTTATCTTAGTTTAATGTGTGGAGGAAGGTAAGCAATGTGGCACCTTCAAAACATTGCTGTTTTGTTGGAGCATCTGACATGCCACATTTTGCCCTTACTAATGGCTTGAATTTGGGGTGGGACTATCTGTTTGACTGACTGGGTGGAGTTTTAATAACTTTAACAACTTGCAAAGTCATTAACCTTTTAATTCTGGTTTGGTGCAAAAATGACACTGTAGATTTCTTTCATTCATTTGTGTGTCTGGTAATATTCATGTGATTGCAGTGGTGGCCAGCAATGTTTCTATAAACTTGTATCGACCATCAGTAACCTTCCAGCATCATTAAGAGAATCCTTCATATCTGATATAAATATGTTAATTAAATTCTATGGTTGTGCCCATCACAAATAATGGCAGTGTTTCCTAAAGAGGTCTTATTCAACAACTTCAAATGCTTGTGAATGAACGGTTATATGCTGATACTTGCAAGATACTTTTAAATGAATGGTTATATAACTCTGTTATTTGCTTATTTCAACAATGGCCAACACTCTTTACATACCCCTTAATTGCAAATAAATATAATACATATATTATACATTGCTACTGGTACTGTGGCTCACTTTAAATTTATATCTGAGTTATCTCTGTTTGGAAACATGAAATGACATAGCAGTATCATAGCAGTGTTGATTGCATAAACCTTTTGGTATGTCTGGGTTGAAATCTGACCATCACAGACCATCATTCCCTAATTTCTCTGGCCTGAATTTGGCTTCTCTGCCTGCACTAGTAAGTTGTAGGCTGTTCTTCCAGAAACTTCCGTCAACAGCCCACAACTGTAAGAATAAACAGACTGATTGACTGCTGTGAGCTGGGAGAGGGAGGCTATGGGGCACGAATAAAGGTCTGTAGCCTGGTTCAATGCGGAATGAGTTTGCTGAATCATCTTTGTGCTGTCATTTGTCACCATGCAGGAAGTCACAGCCACGAGTCGCCACTATGTTGACCGGCTTTTCGACCCTGACCCACAGAACGTACTACAGGGCGTCATGTGAGTACACAACCGTGTGCCCTTCATAGGTCACATTTTTTGTGGTGAGGTAAAAGACGAGGCTGTCATTGTCCGTGTTTTGTTTTCAGAGAATTCGTGTGCGTTTGCGAGTTTGTAAGAGTCATGTAAGAGGCAGTGAGTGTTTCAGAGCACAAGAAAGAAGACTTGGCCTTTGCGTTTGTAGTGCTGTACTGACAGAGAGCGCGACTGCTGCTCGAGTCTCTTCATCTTTATTTTTAACTCGGAGCTCTGGTTACTGTTACTCTGTTGCTTCCTGATGGCCACAGTTGTACTTTTCCACGCATGTAGAGCCTCTGTCAGAACAGACATCAACCAGAACTCTGATTCCTGTAGAGCTTTTGCGTTTCTCAGTGATTGTACTTGCAAGATGAATGCGGATGGGAACTAACACAGTGTTGTGATTAACGGTTGGAAACTTTTCAAAATTGGGGGGGTGTGTCGGTTAAAGTCACGGATTGGTCGTATTTAATTCTGTATTTAAATTCTCCTGGCAAGTTTGAATTGATTAATCATAATTGCAACGTAATGTGTGTTCAAGAGATTTTAGTTAGAATAAAATGTACCCGCAGGGCAATTATGTATTTCTTTCTCTCTATCACTTCCCGACAAAGACAGGATGCTGTTTAGTGCTAATGCAACAAAATGAAAAGAAAAGATGTGCATTAGATGTGTAATCGATGCTATTTGATCTACCCATTGTAGCACTTTTGTGCTTTCGAACAGAATAATGGAAAATGTAGTTTTGTTCCACAAGCCAGTCTCCTCACAAAGCTGCTAAATTAAAAGTGTTTTCTGGCAAGATTTTAAATATTCTTCATCAACAAAATAATTTACATGATGCTGTTACAGTATCATCAACAGTACATTTTGTAACACAGAAATCACATTTTGCCTTCTATGTTCTGGCATTAACAGAAGCCCTTCAGTCACACTTTTTTTGTCAGAAAGATCAAATCAAACATCAAATACACAGTAACTGTTTCCCCCAGCTTTTAGTGCTGAAGGTTTGTTTGCTTGCTTTATCTAAACAATAGCACCAGCAAGATGATTGAAATCCACTGATGTTCATCAAGTGATTGGATTTGTATTGACAGTGACATGAAGAATGCTGTCATTGGAAACAATAAGCAAAAGGCCAACCTGATCGTCCTGGGAGCTGTGCCGAGGTCGGTCCACCCACTTCACCCTACAGTCCACCAATAGAACTGCAGTGTGCATTTAGATAGCCAATCAGAATAAAGAATCACACCTTTGCAACTACAGCTGCTGTGACTCCACCAATTAAAGAATGTATAAGCTGTAATAACATATAATAGTATATGCAGCATGTTATTGTAATATCGTTACTGTAGATTAAAGAATAGAAAATTACCAATGTACGCATTATAAAGACAGTAACAGGTTAATAATCGAATATTGTAATAACCTTCTTTAGGGTCGTCACTAATAACATCCGTGTGTGTGTGTGTGTGTAGACTGCTTTATCTTCTCCAGCAGAGTTCATCCAGTCTGGAGCTGAGGACTGAATGCGCAGTGGTGTTAGGCAGTCTGGCCATGGGCACGGAGAATAACATCAAGTCCCTGGTGGACTGTCACATTATCCCAGCCCTGCTGCAAGGTTGTCTCTCTACCACTGTCTCTCGTTTACTCTCTTGAGATCTCTGCGGACCTCTGATGTTTTTCTGCAAGAACTGCATTAACCTGTTTGTGTGTGTGCAGGTCTCTTGTGTTCTGATCTGATCTTCATTGAAGCATGTCTGCGCTGTTTAAGAACCGTGTTCATCAGTCCAGTCACACCCGTGCAGCTGCTCTACACAGTAAGTCTAATGCACAAACCCCATAACAGCATCTTTTGTACTGATTTTGACCCAGACCAGACAGGCGCAGAGACTGTCAACTGTAAACAGGATCTTAATTTAACGTCTCTCAGCACCAGCTTGGATAAGCAGCACTGCAAAATGTGTTGGAATTGAATTCAAGAATGTCTGTTGGATTAATATATGTTGTGATCAGTTTCAAATTTACATATTCACTGAACAGACGTGTGATGAAAATTTTGTACATTTGCATCAGGACCCCACTGTGATCCCCCACCTCATGTCCCTGTTGAGTCGATCACAGCACACGCAGGAATACATCACCCAAATCTTTGCTCACTGCTGCAAGGTAACACACTCACAGCTCACATTAAATATTGGTTTAACTTTATAAAACAGTTATTTCCCACTATAAGTTCTGCTTGGATTATTCAGGTTTTAAGCCAATTGTTAAATACTTAGATCTGTGACCGTACATAAGCTTTGATGATGTTGCTGTTATTGATATCTTAAAGGAGCGGTTCTCCTAAATGAAAACTGTGATCATTTATGTACCCACGTCATTCCACACCCGTATAAAGAGAAGTGGAACACAGATTCTGAAGAATGTCAAGAATGCTTTCTGCCATAGCTCTCATATATTAATCATGTTTGCATACATTCAAATTGGAGCTGAATGTTCTTCAAAACACCTTGTGTTTCACAGAAGAAAGTCAGTCCTACAGGGTTGGAACAACATAACTGAGTACATGACAACATAATTTTTATTTTGCGGTGAACTATTCCTTAAACCATGGTAAAATCACTTTTTGTAAATGTTGTATATCCAAATTTCTGTTTATGTGTCCAGACACCAGAACATCAGACGGTTTTGTTCAACCATGGTGCCATCCAGAACATTGCTCCTCTGCTCATCTCTCCCTCATTTAAGGTACAAAACATAAGAGAATACATCATGCAACACTGATCAAACTAATACTTTGTCTTAATAACATCTATGGTCTACGTACACATGAGATAGATCATCTTTGGCTGTTGTGTTGTATCTTGCTGTTTTATCTGCATGATGAGTATTGCATGTTTTTAAGATGCTGACAAGTAAAAAAGTGTTCAATTTTTAAAAGCACACCTCAAGACTGTTGTTGTTAAAAATAAACTTCAGCCACTCTAGCGTAGAATCCTTCCGAAGAACATGCAGACGAGTCATTTTTGCAGCCTAGTTTTTGATCTGGAGAGGACGTTTTTAAATTCTGAAAGTTACAATTTGTTGTTATAATACATTAAACTATTTTATTTCAAAAGATCAATAATTCCATCATATGTCTCCTTTAAGGTTTTTGTTTTTTAGCGCTGTTCTATAATAACTATATAATTTTTAGCTTTCACTTTTGTTACTGTAATGTAATATGCATGTCATGAGTGTATTTTTTTTTCACTGTAGGTACGGATGCAGGCGTTAAAGTGTTTCTCAGTCTTGGCCTATGAGAACACTCAGGTCTCCATGACACTGGTGAATGGTAAGTGTGCCCTTCTTCCTCATTTTATCATCATTTCATCTTATCTTCTTGAAATACACTAAGACACTAAGATTGTTTTTCGGTTCTGTGGGCTTGTCTGGTCCCTGTAGTCACCATTACTAGGATTTAAATGTAAGTGTATGTAATTGTGTCCCAGTGCTTGTAGATGGAGAGCAGCTCTCTCAGGTTTTTGTCAGAATGATGCAAAGGGACAAACCCATTGAAATGCAGTTGACAGCTGCCAAATGGTGAGCGTACATCACACACTTGGTTACCTGTGAAAGTACATGTCTACTTACTCAAGCTACACCTCTCTCTCTCTCTCTCTCTCTCTCTCTCGCTCTCTCTCTGTCTCAGTTTAACATACATGTGCCGAGCAGGAGCCATCAGGACAGATGACAGCTGCGTTGTATTAAAGGTACCTTCAATCAAAATACAGAACTCAGTACAGCAAGCATTTATTCTTAATATTTGACTTAAAGTATTAGGATATGTAACAGAACTGCTCTTAAAACAGACATCAATAAAACAAATACCAGGAACATATACGCCAGGAATTAGGTCATTAATGTTTCATTGTGTTGTGAATCAGGCTCACTGCTAGTACCAGATTCTTGTTCACTAAATATGAATTCACCACCAGACTCTGCCGTGCCTGGTGCGGATGTGCAGTAAAGAACGGTTACTGGAGGAGCGGGTGGAGGGGGCGGAGACACTGGCCTACCTGATGGAGCCGGATGTAGAGCTGCAGCGAATTGCCAGTGTCACTGACCATCTCGTATCCATGTTGGCCGACTACTTTAAATATCCCAGCTCTGTCAGCGCCATCACTGACATTAAGAGGGTGACCTGACACTTCCTACACACTCTTTCGTTTACATGAATGTCGTTAAATACATACTGACACATTCACCTGTAGACACTGTTTCTATAGAGTCTGTTTACACGTGGTATTAACATTTGTTTTTATTTTTTGATCAAAAACAAAATGCAATGGGCCACTTGTGACTGGTTTACCTGAGAAAAATGAAAATTCACTTATCATATACTCACCCTCCCTGTGTGAGTTTTTGCAACACAAAAGAAGATTTTTTTTAAAGTATGTTGATAATCAATTCATTGGGTGCCAAGACATTTCTCAAAATATCTTCTTTTGTGTTGCTCAGAAGAAAAATGTGAACTGTTCCTTTAATACCAGGTTTAACCAGGTATCCTGTGTTGTAATACTCATGATTAATAATCTAGACTTATTTAGATTGGTTTAACCGTCAGCCTGTTTTTATGTAGCTGGACCACGACCTAAAACACGCGCATGAGCTCAGACAGGCAGCATTTAAACTCTACGCCTCGCTGGGCTCCAACGACGAGGACATTAGGAAGAAGGTGAGACACCTGCTTGGAATTTCAGAGATCCGAGAGCAGTTTGCATGAATTGTGGGTTATATGTGAACATTAACGTTCACACGGAGGCCTGGGGTTTATTCAAACAGCCTAAAAATGCTGCATGAAAGTGGATGCTGACATGTGACCTCTCATTTCCCAATACAGATCACGGAGACGGAGAACATGATGGACAGGATCGTTAGTGGCCTATCAGAATCCAGCATCAAAGTACGGTTAGCAGCAGTCAGGTATGACAACTTTTGACCTTCATAAATCATTATTGGTGTCAAGAAGGGGATAAACCAAAGCAGCTTGTAAAAGTGACACGTTTGTTAAAAGCTCCAGCAATTAGTTACTTTTTGATTCAAAGGATAAATATGAAGAGGTCTTGGTTGCTCTTACATTTTATTTCTTTCAAATCTCCTGTAGATGCTTGCACAGTTTATCTCGATCAGTACAACAGCTAAGAACGAGTTTCCACGATCACGCAGTGTGGAAGCCGCTAATGAAGGTATGATGCTCAGGTGATGTTGAGAGAAAGCTGAACCGTGTTTGAAACCGAGCTGAACGCACATTTGTTTTTGTGTGTAGTTATTACAGAACGCACCAGATGAGGTGTTGGTCATGGCCTCTTCAACACTATGCAACCTACTGCTGGAGTTTTCACCCAGCAAGGAGGTAAAAGACAATGAAA
>JAZGTI010021542.1:0-10124 GCA_036877585.1 Botia kubotai | reverse complement strand
GTGGAATGTTCCATTCACTACAGCGTCACACACTGTTGCATTATTTACTGCAGCGCGTGCTTTCCTAAGCATCGCTGCATATCAGCCCATGGCCTGAAAATGCCGTATATTAGTTCAACGTTATAATGTGATTCGCCGTTTTGCTTGTTCGTTTATCGTTTATAATCTAACAAACAACTGCTGGATGAAAGGAAAGGCGAATAGAAAGCAATTATATTTCTATACACATAATAGACTTTAAGAAATTGGCAGTTATACACGTCTTTAAACATTTTAAGTATGTTTTACGTTTCATTCTTGAGACATGAATTTGTTTTAGGTTTATAATGACATTTGAAGGATTATTTTCACTCATGTATGCTGCAAAACTCATTTATATATATAATTGTGTTATAGAACTATTTGATGTATATAACTTGCATTTTGGTAGCACAAAAATGTACTCGAGCTGTATTTGGAACAAAATTAAATATTTTCTACTGCATAATAAGCTAAAATGTGTTTTTCTAGTCATAAATAGTCTCTCTCTCGTTGTCTTTGTAATACTTTGTATTTTATTCGCTTTAAATTTGATCTTTTGACTTTGTCTATTTTTTACTTTTTCTGCTTTTGTCCTTTTAACTCTGGCCTTTAATGCGCGTATTGATTTTTGGTGTTTTAAGAAGTTAGTTGTTCATCCATAGGTTGATGATAAAGGGACAGATTTACAGATTTAAAAAAACAGCCATATTCTGTGTCTGTGAGCTTTGTTTCGTTTTTTTCCCCCCGACGTTAATTTCAAAGATTTCAGGTAATGGGTTTGTTTTATAAGGCGTTAACTAAATGTACGAATCTTTTAAACGATTTCAGACACAAACGGTCTTTTTAAACGATGCCTCAGGTTAATATAAATATATATACGTTTTGTTGAAAATATAGGTTAAACACACCCTGTTAAGAGTGCATGACCTAATAAATACAATACAATTTTAAAGGTAGGTAGGTTCTTGGTTTATTCTTTATAATCTTCAGTACTGAACTTTAACACTAAGACAATTGTCATATAGAGTATTATTATTATAATAATGTTGCTGTTATTGTTGATATTGTAAAATGTCTCGAGAACAACGCTATAATATTAATATAATTTAGTTTGTCTTTTTATGTGTCTCTCTTACAATATAAAAATACAAACCACAGTCCAACAGTATGGCTGTCGTAAGGATAAGTTTAGCTTGTAACAGATTACTCCATGTGTCCGCTGTTTAACATTTGTCTTGAACGCTTTTTAAACATCTAAAATAGCAGAACGTTTTCTGTGAGGGTTAGGTTTAGGGGTAGGGTTAGTGTAGGGGGATAGAATATACAGTTTGTACAGTATTAAAACCATTACATCTATGGAATAAAACATGAAAATCCAACACGTGTATGTGTGCGTGTGTTATAGCGTGACGTAGTATCCTGTTTATATCTTTCGTCAATCTATTAATAATATGTTTTAATAAACCTATTAATGGTGCCAACGTAGCGCTGGATGTTTCACGCCTTCAGCAAAGTGAGACAGTAGAAAAATCATAAAGGCAGCCGGATAAATGACCTGTGCCAAACAGTATACAGGATTTAATTTAATTTACATGTGGACTAAAATACGTTGCCTAAAAATAATATTCATAAAATGAAGGACCCATCACGAGACTTTTCTTTGAAGAACGTGCTATTGAAACAGCCCAAAATTTATCTGGGCGGATAATTGTTGCTGTTTCTGACGTAAGCAGTTACGCTGCTGCAGTCTGAATATATGCAGACCGACTTCAAGGCCTCAGTCGACACCTGTTGCTGTAACGATGCAGCTATATTATACACACACTAGCAATCAGATTCAATAAAAGCTGCACTTTTGTAAAGACAGCCATATCCTGTGACAACCCCGACAGATTCTTAACAAAAAATGGGCGCAAAGAGAAAAAGTACACTTACGTAAACATCTGCTTTCGTCATTAGTGAATAATTTCTGCAATTGTATATACATTTGTTTATTTAACCAATTAACGTAACAAACAACATTAAATCGATGGATATGGATAAACCAACAAACAAACAAAAATAAACGATGAAATACTAAATTAATTTTAAAAAACTGTTTACGTTAATAAAATGAATCGAAAAAATTAGAGAATGTAAAGACTTCGACTTTTATTTTTTTTAAAAACGTACTAAAATTAACAGCCACGCCAGGCAAACGAGTTTCTCTGTCATTATTCGTCTGGGCTACAATCTTTTGTTCCCCTCTCGAAACAAATCTCGCCGACGAGCCGTGTGAAAAAGAATTTGCACTAACAAGTGACCGAGAAAAATGCAGTCTAAAGAGAGAAGTCAACATCAAGATCAACGCCGTGCAGTTTCTCATTTTCATGATAATAGCGTCTGACAGAAGCGAGGGGCCGCGTGCACGCGAGTCTGGAGACATTTTCCCAGCACCCGAACTCGCATCTATTAAAACTGAACTCATTTACACGGTCTGACATAAATATATAGGTTACGGAGCACCACGTGACCTATAGCCGAGCTCTACACAGAAATAAAAAAATTGGTGTTTCTTTCAAATCCACAAATTGTCCACGCAATAAAACAAAGCCACATGTATAAACAATGAGTGCACTTACTGATATTGTTAGCTCATGAATAGTTTGCCATTACACGTTTAAAAGAATTTAGCTCTATGAAGTGTAGAAATAACTTTAGATAATCTTGGAAAAATACGCGAAAATCTTCTAAATGATTATTGTTTCAGTCAAGATTCATGTTGCAGTCCACGCGAGCTTTAAGCACGCGGTGATTGTATACGTTTAACAGTATACGAGGTGAGCACCTGCGAAGTAATGCACCCCCAAAAAACTGATCTGATCTAAAATATAAACTTTATTATGCACTTTGTGGTACATTTAAAGTGTAAGAGTTCAAGAATGTGTCTTTTAGCCTCTGAGCAGTCCGCAGACACGTGGACAATAAATGGCTAATAGTACTTGCAGCTTGTGTCGTTTAGGCCTATTACACAGCTACCTTTGCTTTGTATCGTCACACGGATAATTGTAGCCATAGTTACAATACTTAACAATTCATGTTTACGCCATTAAACACTACAGTGTCCTTTAAAACGCAGCAGCACATTGAACAGGGCGGTCATTGTTTAATTCATTAGGTTATAGTATCAATAGGAATAGGTAAGTAAATTATAATGCATTATAACCAGTATTCCAACGTCTGGTTTTACGGTAAATTTACAGTCCTGTCAAAACGTATGATTTTATGTCTGATTTTAAGAAAACCTAAATGCATTATACTGTATAGGCTAATATAGAGTAAAGCGTAAATGCTCACCGTGGCCTGAAATCTCCGGTTTCACGTGAACGTGCGTGAGGAAAGTTGTACCAGAAGATGCTTTGATGCCTCTGCAGCAGCCAGTCTGATACTGTCTGATAGCCCGTGAGATCTGTGCGCCGTCTGACGTGTGGAGGAGCCTGAACGCTCCTCATAGTTCCTCAACTGAGACTCGTTTGCTTTTGTTCTAGCTCTGTGTGAACGGCGCTCATTGCTTTCATTAATTTGCACCCTTTCTCGTTTTTGTTCGTCGGCAAACAAGCGCCGACCTCGAGAGCTAAAAGAGAGAGGGACTGAGCGAGAGGGAATGAAATAAAGAACACAAGGGGAGGGGCAGAGAGAGAGAGAGAGAGAGAGAGAGAGAGAATGAGAGAGAGAGAGAGAGAGAGAGTGAATGAGAGAGAGATGCGGGGGCACAAAGCGACCTATCCATTTCCAGGCAAAAGGACCATTGCGGTAAAAAATAGCAGATTATGTGCGTTGCCAGGCAAACTGTGCCTGTACAAGTTAAAGCAATGCAAATATCTCGTTTCTGTGAAGTATGTTTGCATATAAGCCAATATGAAGGTTAGGAAACATGAGAACACAGGATATACAAAATTCTGTCCTCAACTATTTGTTTCATAAAATCCTTTAATGACACAAAAACATGATCTGTGCGACTATAAATCTATGGATATTTTAGATAGAGGCTGTTATGTTTGGGACAGTGTGCATTGCAATAGCTTATAGGATACCATATAGAGAACCTACACGTTTTTACGAAAACGTCACAATTGCGTAAACGTTTCCATTTTCAGCTATAACTGAATGTCAGGCGGGGCAGACGAGCTTCACGTGAGTAATAACACACCCGCAGGTGGACAAGCACCTCTGAAGCAGACGCGTGACGCGCCGCGTCTAGTAGCCTATAAACGCGAGCGCGAGCGCCGGTTGGTCGGTGTCTGTGTGGCGTGTGAGACCCACGCAGCGCGCGGCTGATTCAAACCGGCACTGCGTGCGCGTGCACAGAAACCTGAGCCCACTACACCGAATAACTGAAAATAAATCAATTAATGGTCTAATGGTTTTGCATTATTGAATAAATTATTAATGAATCGAGCACAATAGATATAATATCATAACGCACAAACATCAGTTCTGTAAAAGCTCACAAGTTTTAAAAATATTTATTTTTGATTAATTTGATTGCCATATTTTTTACAATTGCAATTGCGATTATAAAATAGTAATTTATTGTGTTTGTGATCGTGATGAGCGCTAACCTGTATTTATGTCCATTTTATAAATGTGCAAGTTTAATCTCACGCAGAATTTGATTTTAAACGCGTTACATTACAGCGTGTGTTGTTTAGTTTGGTTCATTTAGGATCGCGTGTTGACTGTCGCCTTGAGCTCTAAATACAAACAGCTACAGAGTCCCTTAAAGATCCTAAATCTGTTTTAGGAGGTGCCCATAGGACTTCTGAATCTTTATCAAACTATATACGATATATTATATTATATTATATTATATTAATAGCCACTGTCCATTTGTTTGACAATAATCCAGTAGCCTATAATATTATACGTTATACCATTAAAATGTAGAAAAAATGTTTTTCCAGGATTCAAAATTATATGACAATAATCAATACAATTTTTTGCTGTTACATGCAACGATCATTCTCATTGTCTAAAAGCATTTATTGTCATTAGGTTACTTTAGGTTTGATAACCTACAGAGTCTCCCTTAGATGGAGATGTGACGTCACTATCATTAGAAACGTATTTTAATTCGTACTGGAATCTTGATCGTGTAAATCATGATTTTCATACACAGGTGTGATTTATGACACTCGTTTCGTTGAACACAGTTGAACTGTGAGACAATGTGAATACGTTTAAAAATAATGTTTGTTATAGGACAAACTATGAAAAGTGGATTAATATTTTGAAATTTAACAACTCAACAACAAATTAAGAATTTCGAAGTATTTCAGTCTTAATTGTAACATTAAGTTGTGTTGTGACAGATTTGTTTCCTAAACATTATAAATTGATATAAATTGAAAATATATGTAACAAATATGTAATCACACGCATTTCAATTTAAAATAGACATTTATAAAAGAAAATCTCTTTCCCTCATGAATTTAGTGTGTAAAAACATTTTCGTCACCGTGTTTCTGTAACATGCATAACATCTCACGTTCTTTAGTAAGATTAAATAAACACACAAAACAAACATAGACACACACAACATTTTACTCTTGCAACGTTACTAACCGTTTTAATAACAAATTGTATCAATATCTCAAATACAGTTTAATCTGTTCGTTAAATTATTTAGAAGTTATGTTCTTTATTTCCACAAACACTGTTTAATAAACCAATGAATATGTTTTGTTGACAAAACACACGATTTCATTATTTAAATACAGAAAACATGCTCTTGTTAATTAAACATAATTCTTTATAAATATTCTTTGTATTTATATATATTTTATATATTTTCAGATAAATATTTCAGAATAAATCATGGCAGTTCACTTCCATTGATAAAATGGAAAATATTAAACTATGGTGAAATATTGGTCTTATTCATGTCTGATGTTTATGGTTGACCTCAACAAGTTTTTTATATTTGTTGTTGAGTGAAGAGTGTATATTTTGAATATAATATCGTAGCTATTGTAGTCACACTGTACAATTACAACAATAAAATAAATCTTGGCTTAAATTTTTAATTGATTATCAGTGATATTTTCTCTTTTTTGAAAACTTGCTGTATTTACCCACTGTATATTTTATATCGTGTTTATTGTTTCTAATTAAACGTTTTTTGTTGTTTTGTTATTATTGTGATCAATATTAAACGATTTTTAGTCCAGCCAATTCCAAAGTGTCAGCGATTATTTATCTATTATTATTAATTTATTCTGATTATTTATTTGCACCGTTAGTGATATTTTAAATTTGTATTTATTTGAAAAATGATAATCAATTCAATTCATTGAATCTCTCAAATGTTCAGAACAAAGGCACACAGTGAAGTGTACTTTCAAATGTGTGTTTAGTATCTCGCTATGAGGTTTACTGTTAACCCCTGAAATATTACACTGCAAACAGCAGAACATCTGTTCTCTTTAAGAGTACACTTAAACCTGTTTAACACATTCCTAATGATAAACACACATTTAACCTGTGTGTGACCTCTCCATGTTCACCTGCATACACACACACACACACACCTGTTACCTGCACCTGAGTGTTTCTTTGTGTTATAAATTAGCATGCAATGCCACTAGATATGATGATGTGCACACAGTACACAGGTGCTGAGATTCCACACTATAGACAATTCACACAGTTAACACAGCTTGCAAACTGTGGTAATGTCCCTCTGTATCTTGTACCTTATGTATCTGTATCTGGTACTCTATGTATAGATTGTGTGTGCGATCGTGTTGTGTAATACCAAAGTCCTGATATAAATGCTAGCCTGACAGTGCTAATAATGTGTGCTAGTAGTGTGGTGTACCTGTATTATTTGATACATTACACTCTTCTTCTGTTCTCTTCCTAAAATGTGACAATCCCTGTAAATACAGACTATCTTGATACCAAACAGTATGTTTCTTACAGTTCCTTAGACTTCACTGTACACTTCACTGTACACTGTAGACCTTACTTTACAATGTCCATTTCATTTAACACTTCACACTTCACTTTAAACGTCACACTTCACACTTTACTTTACACTGTACACTTCACTTTACACTGTACACTTCACTTTACACTGTACACTTCACTTTACACTGTACACTTCACTTTACACTTCACACTTCACTTTACACTGTGCACTTAACTTTACACGTCACACTTCACTTTACACGTCACACTTAACTTTGCACTTCACACTTCACTTTACACTGTACACTGTACACTTCACACTTCATTTGACCCTTGACACTTCACTTTATACTTCATCAGGAACCCTGAGTGATATAAAGCCATTTGACTCTTTGTAACTCTTTATCTGCTCTGTATGTTTGTTTACAAGCACAGACATCATCTGAGGAACAGAATTCTTAACAGAACATAATGTGCAGCCACTGAAGTTCTGAAGAAAGACCAGATCATTTATTTCTTGTCTGTATAATGATGGCTTTGAAATAATACCAGATCCAAATAAACTCATTAATAAACTCAAATGTCTTGTTATGCTTTATTATACAATATCATCTTAGAAGAAAGATCCACGTTGAATGTGAGTTACTGTCATGTGTTCTTAATATACATTATGAAATTAAGTCACAATAAATATATACACAGTGAGTTCAAGATTCACGTTTTGAATGACTGTCACGTTTGCACTATTCGTAAACAATATTAAGAGGTTTAACGTGGAGAAAATGCAGCAATTGTCTGATTGTAAAAATCTCAAAAGGGAAAAATCTCATTAATATCTTAATTATTTCTCTTAGAAAGCAACGAGAGTCAACAGAGCAAACAGAACAGACTCCAGCTTCTTAGATGTTTCTCCTTAGATTAGATAAGTAATATAATCTCATAGTCATAATCTCATCTCACCAATAATCTCATATTTCTCCTCTAGAGCTCAACATCTAACTGTGCTCAGAACAGTGCTCAGATTAAATTCTCAAATTTAACATTAAAATCACACTAATGGCAATTTAACTTTAGATTCATATAAACATCAGGCTAAGGGAAACCCATCCAGCAAAACACTTAACTAAGACTTTTCGCCTCTTTCTCTTAAATAACGCACACAGAGTAATTTGCATGAGCGCCTTTAGCGATACACATTACAATTGCTTGATCTAATCGTCACGTGTTTCGCGAGTCTCAACAACACTTTCTTAAAGCTGCAGTCTGTAACTTTCTCCATTTGATCGCCGTCGCTATTTGAAACGTAAGATCACAGGTTACTTTACGTACTTTACGTATGCTGAAACCGAAGCCAAACAAAGTTATAAATGGTTTTCATAAACTTACCGTTGCGAATTGGGCTTGTCATGTACTTGCTCAAAAACTGATTTGTGTTCATGTTCAACGCCAAAAAGTTACGGAATGCAGATTTAAACATAGTTTTATAAATCAAACTTACAGATTGTGAGCAGTCTTGACTTGTCTTCGGTGCTCGACACAGTATTAGAGCTTTCTCACAGCTCTGGGCTTTTAATTGAGGTGGGGGGGGGGGGGATATGTTAATGAGGGGCGAGACTCACTCGTGCATTATAATAGCAGAGGCCAAATTCACGTCTGGGTTCCCAGACGACTCCACGGGTCAAGTTCAAGATCAAGTCAGGAGCTTCAGAAACAAGCAGATGTACTTGATGTGCAACAAAAAATGTGTTTGTTGTTGTTTTTAGCCCTATATCAAAGAGTACACGGTATGAGTGGGTCAACAGATAAAGCATAGAAATAAATAAATACATTTATTTTTATAGTGGAACATAATAACTCTGTTATCCTAAAATGTATGATTGAAATATATTGTCTTGAGTGTTTAGGGGTTTAAATGTGTGTGTGTGTGTGTTTAGGAGCTGATAAAATGTATGTGTGTGTCTAAGAATGTGATGTCTGTATGTCTACACATGTACATATAAATCAACCTTTAACCTTTTCTCTCTCCCCTCACAAAACACACACACACACAAAACACTTCACAGAACAGACTGCAGACAGACGAGAATATTTCCCAGACACCCCGTTCTTGCATGTGTGTGTGTGTGTGTGCATGCGTGTGTCTGAGAGATTAGTCCATATAGACAGACTTCACACATGAACAAAGACAGCAGACATCCCACACACACACACACACACACACACACTCAGCCTCCAGTATTAAAAAGCCGCTTATGAACACTCATAGATTTGATATAAGATGCACTTTTAATTAGACGAAAGGAAAACGTCCAATTTATAATAACAAAAAGGAAGCCCATTTTATTGATCACCCCAAATGATCATTTCTGTAATATGTTATATGATCGTTAGATAGTTATTACTTTATTAAATTATTTTTCATAAATCATTTCATTTTTCTGTATTACAGGAAAATATAATATTTATTATGAAACGTTTATATTTACATAAAAGCAGCACAAACACGGTCAGGATTTATAAATATTTTAGTATAAATAATATGTACGTTTTTCATATTACAGTAACTGTGGGAGGGACAAGTGCTTGTCATGAAAATAAAGTCACAATGTAAACAATTGTCCTCTTTCAGTTCATTTACGCATTTTAACATCATACACTTCAAAATTAAGAACAATCTGTTTTTACAAAAAATCTTGCAGTATTCACGCTGAAATTCACTAAGCATTCATTTTTTATGCACAAATACAACTGATTTGTTAAAGTCACGACTCTATTCTATAGCTGTTTTTATTTATGGTGGAAATAATTAACCTGTCATAACTCTCAGTGTTTCAACCTGTGAAGCTCAAAATATTGCAACGGTTCTGAAGCTCTGAACCAGTTCTGAAGCTCTGAACCAGTTCTGAAGCTCTGAACCAGTTCTGAAGATCTGAGTCAGCGCGTGAAACTTCTGCCACCATTCTAACATATGAAGACAAACCACAGCAGTTTATGGGTTCATCCATCATCAGTCATCCCAGAAGACATTTTTATTTCTCACAGGTTTGCTCTCTTTTGTAGCTCAGGGAACTTTATGGAGTTCTCAGTTCACTTGTTTTACTGTGAATCTGAGGAGAAATAAAAACGTGGAGTATGAAATCTATAAAAATAAA
>JAZGTI010021541.1:0-10124 GCA_036877585.1 Botia kubotai | reverse complement strand
TCTCTCTCTCTCAGTGTGATGCGATCAGCACTTTGGAGAAGGAGCATGATTATAAAGACGAGCACTTAGATTTCATCCAGTCTCACATCCGACGCTTCTGTCTGCAGTGTATCCTTAAACATCCAGACCAGAGCCGAAACAGCGCTCGTATTTATTCTTGGAGAGCTCATACATCCCCATGCATCTGGGGTCTAGGTCTACTGTGGGCCAGGCTGTTTGCATGCTCGGTGTCATCTTTAAATGTCAGGCAGTCATTTGGGTAGCTAACAGTAGAATTCAATGTAAACATTAAAGCCAAAATGGCGGCTTTTCAAAACTCTGTACAAGTAGAGAATAGAAGTGTGACCTCGGATGCTCCTCACCATGTTCTTCTCCTTTACAATGGTTCTTCAGATGGGGCAGGACTACTTTACACATCTATGAAGGAGAACAAAAATCTAGACTTGTTATATAAATACCTCGTCCACAGGTTATACGGCTTTCCCTTCAACATCCCAGCTCAGGTGGTGGAGAAAGACTCTGTGTTTATGTGAGTGTTTGCGCGCAGAGTTACGGGTGCAGCTTATAGCAGATAAGAGAACCTTCATTTAAAGAAACAGTGCACACTTTCCAGGGCATGAAACGGCTGGGGCTTTTTTTGTTAACCGTGTGTCTGTGCCTCACTTTCAGTCCGTCAGGGTGGGACAATGAGAAAAAGATCGCCATTCTGCACGAAAACTTCCAGACAGTAAAAGCAGACGATAACTTTGAAGATGTAATAGTAAAACCTCCAGTTAGAAAGGTAAAACAACAAAAAGATTCGCTCATTCTGCCTTTCCTAACAAAAGCCTTTGTTACTTCATAATGATTTATTTCTGCCATTGATTTCCAGTTCGTACATGAGAAGGAAGTGCAAGCTGAAGATGACCAAGTATTTCTAGTAAAGTTGCAGGTAACAGTTTTACAATATTACAGATAATAATCAGTGATTTTACCCATTATGCCTCCATGAAATGTTTTATTTTTGCAAATGTTACTAAATATGGGATCTATTGAGATTAGGTGAGAAGCCATTTGACTGTTCTTGAGTTTCGGGCATCTATAAAATGTGTTGGACAAACAAATAATGAATGAATGAATGAGACAAACACTGAATGATGTTTTTTTGTGTCTCAGTCTCTGTTAGCTAAACAGCCTCCAGTCACTGCCGGAAGACCAGTGGTGAGTGTTTTGCGTATAACATTTACACCTTTGTTCGCTATTTAATCACAGTACATCACAAATAATAGGATTCCCACAGTCATGTTTTTGAAAGGAAATGATTAAAATTGCAAGTTATAAAAAAGTGCCTTCCCTAAAATGCCTTTAGTGAATATGTCTATTTACATATGCTCAGCGCTAAGATATTTTATCAGCTTTAGTTAATATACAATTTATAATCCTAAAATGTTTTTTTTTTTTGTGTTTATAACAGGACCCAACAAACAGAGCCCCCACCGGCTCACCGAGGACGACCAATCGTTCAGCTGCCGCCAACGTGGCTAATGTCATGCCCATGCAATCAGGTATCAAGAAGATTGATCCCAACATGAAAGGTGTGTATGAGAGCTGTGTATGCAGGATGTTCTCGTCTTCTCCCTCCATCCTTTCCTTTCCTCTCTCCGTTCTTCCTGCATCTTCAGCTCTCCAGCTATCGGGTGCAACTGTTTTGGAATCACACCTTTCTGCTTCCTGGGAATTTATTCTCTCGCTCTCTGGATGTGATTTTCTGTTTTTTAACACTCGCTCATCTTGGGAACAATATAACCTTTGACTTTCAACATGCGATCTCATCCTCTCATGTGACATTGTTTGCGTGTGTAGATTTAGAGGAGAAAACGTGTTTCGTTTGCACCAGTGACAATGTATTTACTTTAGTGTATTTTTCTTCTCGTCCTGTATTCAGATCAAAACAGCTTGACTTTAATGGGTTTAGATTACAGGAAATTTACTGCTCGTGTTTGGAGAGGATTAAGAGAGCTGGTATTAGAGTGGCTTTGGCTATATCCTTGTTGTCCACATAGAGTTTCTCCCTCAGATTTTCATCTCGGTTTCCTCTCAGCATGTTTTAATTCCAGTTTAGGGTTTAGTAGATGTGGCTATTTTTTCCTTCTCTGAGACCACTTTTAAGGGTTATGGTGGGCGGGTTGGATGAAAGGCTGATCTCAGGTCAGTGGAGTCAGCTGAAGGCTGAACCTGTGCTAATTACTGTTGTGTTCTTTCGGTGGCAGGAGGTCAGACCAGCGAGGGTGTGCTGGCCAACTTCTTCAACAGTCTGCTGACTAAGAAAGCAGGCTCGCCCGGTCCGGGCGGTCAGCCCGCAGGTGGAGGGAGCAACACACCAGGAACAGTCCGCAAGTCAGGTAAGACAATCTCCAATGACTCTGTCACACATTCATTTTATCATATGTATCAGCGTCGGCTCACAGAATGAATTTGAAGTGTTTTAAATTGTGTTGGGGTAAGTTTCTAAATTCCACCCCATCATTTTTGAGTATGTGATTACATTTTCTTCAGTAATACAGGCTATAAGCAGCTGGGCTGTTTTTCAGATGCTCCACTATTTTTCAACATCAGTTTCATCAGAAGCAGTGACAGTCAACATTAGAAAACAACCAGATTCTGTGACCTGAGTCGTGCTCTGCCTTTTAGTCTGTGATCTGGTCTGTCAATTTTATGAACCATATCCCATGAATAATTAAGTACACCTGAATTCTCATTTTCTCTCTCTTTTTCAAGGTGTGCTTTAAAATGTACTCTTGTGAAACGTAGCCATCAGAAAGAGTTTTGTAAACACAGAAGCTTGATGTTGAAAAAACGGAACAGATCTATGAGCTTATCGCATATTTGAAAACACTTCAAATATCTTTTGTCTTTCTTTTGCCACCTGTTGTACATGCGTGAGGTCACTGAAGTTTGTCCCCTGTTTTCCCTGTTTGTTTTTATATATTGTCCTCTTCATTTTTGTCCCCGTCTCCACCTTTATCCTCTCATCCCAGATCTATGACATCAGTGACGGTAAAATCAAATAAATACATTCAATGAAATCTCCTCTGCATGTGCAGCTAAACTTTTGAAAAGCACAGTCAAACCTGCTAACCATCCAAGCTGACATACTGTTACTCATTGTTTACGCGGCACCTTTTCGATTACTGAGTGATAGTTACACACAAATGTGAAATCTTTACTATTTAAAATGGAGCAAGACTTGCATAGCAAAGTATGTGAAAATAATAATGAATTAAACTAGATATTTTTGAAATGATAGTTTGCATGCAAACGTTCGAATTAAACTTAAAATGTTGCAGGAATGTTATAGTAATGTTGGTGAAGGGGAGAAACGCGTTAAGTGTTTGCTCGCAGTAACAGCTTGTGTTAACATGCTTACTAAGGGTTTCTAAATCTACAGATGTAAAGTTCAGCTTGCATGCTCTATAACTAACATGGCAGTCTACAGTCTGGGACAGACTGGCTGATTTTAGCTCCACCTTCTGGTTTCCTTTTTATTTTGTGCTTTTGCATCTGCATTTGTTTTTGATCCCATAATGCAGCTTGATTTTATGGGCGTGTTGAAGGTAAAGTACCTCACTGAACCATGTGACCTCTCTCAGCCAATCACCCTACAGCCTCATTCTGATTCATATTCTCGTCAGTGTCTGTATACTTGTTTATTTTTCAAATGACCCTCTTTATTTCATGTGTTTGTATGAATGAGTGAGCAACAACATTTCAGCTTCTAAGTAGTGTACACTTTGCCCATCAGCCATTTAACCCCTTTAAACTGTCTTTCATCATGTGTGTTAGCAAGGGGATGTTGGCCGCGTTAAGGTGTGTCCATGCAACACTCTTCATCGCTTGCATCCAAAACGTCTCTCACCAGTGCTGTGTTCCCTCTTTACAACTAACAACTAACATCTGTGGGCATGACTCTTTAGCACACTCATATGCTACATATACATATACTGTATGCACGTTCATCTTTTTTCTGTGTTATACAGAACGTTCTTTGTTGTGAAAGTGGCTATTCAACTCCGGTCCGAGAGAGCCACTGCGCTTTAGAGTTTAGCTCCAACCCCAATCAAACTCACCTTCCTGTCATTTTCAAGTAATCCTAAAGATTTTGATTAGCTTGCTACATTGGAACTGAACTCTGCCGGACAGTCGCTCTCCTGGCCCAGAGTTGATTATCCATGACATAGTGTCTTTAATTTGCATGGCTTGCTCCTGTGTAATTAATACCAGTGCTGGCGGTATGACATTACATACAGCAGTAAAATGTGTTAGCCGCTAGAGATTTATTGACCCTGCAGAGATTCTTGATAGAAATACTTTATTAAACTGTTTATAATACAGTACAATGCCGTATAATGTACCATCGATAATTTTGCATGCCTGTCAGTGGTCATTTAAGGTACAATCCACAATCATTGCTGGTCCAACTGCTAGCGCATTATTGCTGGAAGTGAAATGGTGAAAGCTTTGTTTGTTTGCTTTAAACTTTTGTTTCTGGCTAAAGTTCTCCCTCACTTTACATCGTAGGTGTATTGTGAATTGTACCTTCAAACGCCCCAATGAACAGATGGTAACATGCGTTTCATGTAAAATACCTCAGTTTGGAAGGTCTTGCTGCATGGTTGATATTTCAGTTGTGTGTTTAGCACATTTTCTACTGACGTTCTAAGCACTTCACATCATTAACACTGAATGCGTGCGTGCAAGTCTGTCTGTGTGTGCAGATTCATAAACACTTTCCATTCATTACATCTTACGTATTTTACTTTTCTCCAAAAATTATCTTTTTTTTTTAATTACATGTCTTTTCTATCTCTGATCTCATTGACATAAATATTACGAGGCTCGACGATACATTTTTCCAATCTAAGTTCCCAGAGGTCCACAGACCTGTAGAGTTTAGCTCCAGCCTACACCAACACACCTGCCTGGATGTTTCTAGCAGTCCCAAAGACCGTAATGATCTGCTTCAGGTGTGTTTTGTAGGGTTGGAGATAAACTCTGCAGGTCTGTGGACCTCATTGAAGACCTCTGCTCTATAGGAAAGATGCAGCGTTCTCATTTAAGGTTCCCACTTGGTCTTCTGCTTTATCGTTTACTCACAGACTCACAAACACTTACGCACTGAGGCTTTGACTTAAGTTTAAATGTACTGGTACTCTTTCTTTCTAAATACTGACTTTAAAACAGTTTGAATTAACAAACATCTGGTCATTAACTGTGGTCGCTACCAAACACATTCTAATTAACATTGCATCTTGATCATTCACAGGCTCCAAATTGGGGTTGTCAGACGTCCAGGCTGAGCTGGACCGGATCTCCAACAAATCTGACCTGGACTCCTCAGCCCTTAATGCCACCACGCCCCCTGCTGAAAATGATGAATCCTGAACAAGAGGCGGGGTTTATTTACTGTCAGGCCCCTCCCCTTTATACTGCTCTCTCCGCCCCCTGCCACCTCTCCTCCCTTCCTCTCTCTTACTCTTTCTCAGTTTTGTTCAGAGGGGGGATGTATTCCCTTTATTTCCTTGTAAGGCCAGTGACTTGAAGCTGCATGTTGGGCAAATGACAATGTTAGGTCTGTCTCTACACACTCGTGCACATGTACAACGGATGATTTGCTACAAAACACACACACAGACAGACAGACAGACAGACAGAAAGAACGAGGACTGATGTAGTAATGAAAAACACTAGATGAGTGTTGGACACTAACAGAGAGACTTAGAGAGGGATGTAGGCCGTAGAGCAAAGACAGAATTAGAAAGTGGGGGGGTATGTAACCTTTTTGTTGGCTTTTGTTGATTTTTGTTGGCTTTTGGTTGTTTCCTGTGAGAGAAAAACCTTGTATGTCTACCGTGAATGTTACTTGGCTTCTGACAAACAAACGCACATTTTTACTTGTGTAAATGTCTTATTAACCATCATCTGAACAAAAAAAATTAAAAAAGGGAAGCATCACATTTCCGTCGCTGTAGCAACAGAGAGAGACATGATCAACGGATGTGTTTGCCCTTGTGTTCTCATTCAAAGGTTACCGTTAGCGCTCTTAAAGGGATAGTTCACCCAAAAGTGAAAAAGTTCATAATGTTATGCTGGTATTTTATGTGGCGTTCAAAAAGAAAATGGTTTTGTAATAAATCTTCGCAATGCTTTAAGCCAAAACATTCATAGTATCAAGCTCCAAAAGGGTAAAAAAAACACCCTTAAAGTATCATATCCTCCGCTCCAGCTATCATATGACTTCAATACAGAATACATAGCACAGGCGTCATATGTACCACTCGTATATTATATATAGGTCAAAACTGTATGGAAAAATGTAAAAAATGCTAACAACAGCTTAGGGATTTGTAACAACACAAGGGATTTGTAACAACACATTATTTACAAGTAAATAATGAAAGAATTTCGTTTTGGGTGAACTGTATTCCTCACACACACTCTTTCACTTTAATTCTCCTGAGTGTGTCAACCACTGGACCAGTAACAGCGGGACAAACATACTGACATTATTTCAGTACTCTACTGTCTAATATTCATAATCTAAAGGTTTTTGCTGCTGAGAAATTGTCAATTGAGTCACTAAGTTAGAATTATCACCTGTGAGTCCAGTATAGTATGTAAATATTGCACTATTACACAATGGTAGGCGAGGACACTGAAAAAAATCTCATACAGGGCTGTCTGTAGCAGAGTAGCACGTTTTGGGGAAGCATTTTACTGGCTGTAGTTTATGAAGTCGCCTATCTAGGCTCAGACAGAAATATCTTAAACTTTGAGCATTTATAATTGAGCATATGTTGCTGATGGGACTGACAGCTATGTCCAGTGTAAAAAATTATTTGTTTGTTTGTTTTCTACATTTATAAGAGCTTTTGAAAATGTGTTTGTGTGTATGTGTGTCCCCATCGCTCAACTACAGCTTGTTCTGGTACCGTTTATTAATGGATGCACTCTAGATCATAAAAACAAGATCAGTGTTACTGTCTTTTCATTGGTGAGGGTGTTTATGAGCTAAAGGAGTAAATAATTCAGCGAGAGACTAAGTGGAATTGTCTGTTAGCGTCTATAATAGAAATGAGTATGAGGAGAGGTGGAGACGCAGAGGTGGCTGGGCAGGTGAGATCTGACATCACCCGCTCCTCCACGTACAGTCATCCAGCCAGCTTCTACTAAGGTGAGGGAGGGGGGCGGTAAACATGCGCTAATATGGTCCTGTAATTTCACAAGCTGTAGTGACGTCCCTCTGGATCAGGTCTGTAATCATTCTATTAAAGTTGTATTTATTGGGAAAGGCTGCTGTCTGTTGCTGGTTTTTTGTGTGGGCGGGGATAAGGAAATGAAAAAAAACAGAACTGGTGTTCTGTGGCAGGAAGTCTGTTCTTTAAAACCTTTGTTCAACAAAATTGTAATCTTTGTTATCTTACTACCTTTTTTTGGTTGACTAAGTTGCAAAACATACAAAGGTTTTCCACGTTCAGAGCAACAGATAAACAGTGCTGAGACTTTTGCATTAAAAATAGGCCGGTTTGCAGATTTTCTGTGAATTATTGCCTACAATTATTGCTACATATTGCCTACACTGATCCATACATCTTAGAATTACTTTAGAGGAGTGGTTATTAATCCACGTCAAGGGAAGCCCCAGAGCTGCACATTTGTGTCTCATCTGACACACAGTTCGGTTCCTGGAACTCTGGAGTAACGGGCTGTTGATTTGAATCAGGTGTGTTGAACAACACATTTAAAATGTGCGGTTCTGGCGGTCCCCAATACCTGGATGAAGAACCAGGGTTTCATTCCAAGACGGGTCTTTATTGAAATTGTACTGTAGACTTTTAAATCGCAAGTAATGTTTATTTATTTGGATTGAAAGACATGGTGATCCATTTACTCATATTTAATATACATTTCTTAAGCATACATTTTCTGAAGCAACAATGAACTTGTTCCTTATTTCCACGTGAATGTTTTCACTTGTTTGGGGTAGTAAGATTCTTCAGAAGATTTTTTAATTTTAGGAAACGCCTTCAAGACGTTTTCATACTGGTCGATCTGGAATAAAAATAAAAAGTTTAAATAATTTTACAAAAAGTACTTTAAAAGTGTTTAGGATTAGAAAAACGAGGGAGGTTGTGATAAAGTAACACGCATACAAACCTACCTTCAGAAGTCGAGCGGCAAGTGGCAACGTACGATAATATAACGCTTCCCACTAAGAGATATGACGTCAGTAAACCGCACACCTGAAAGACAACGTGTTTTACAAGTACTGTGAAAACGTGTGTGACACTCAAAGACAAAAATAACCAAGCAAGGTTAGTTTTATTATATATAAATTATTTAATCAGCAAACAAGAGCCAAAGTTAAAACATTAAGACACTCTTTTTGTGCTTGTTTGTTATCAAAATTACGGCACATGAAACTTACCGAAGCAGCAACCAGAACTGGGACTTCATAAGACTTCACAGCAGCTGTAATGGAACCAGTGGCGACAAAGATGAATCCCACCGTGTCGAGCATAAACTCCTTAAGGAAAAGAAGGGCGAACGACACGATACCAGTTCAGGTAGTAATGGTTGTTACAGCTTTACCCAGCTAACGTTCTCTAAAAGTCATTTCAAAATTGTTAAAACGTTTTTGCAGTAACGTTAGCAGAACGTTTTTAACATTATATGGTCATATATACCAAAAACGTTCTTCTTAAAATGTTTCGTGGAAGGTTTAAAAACGTTACAGGATACAATGTTTAAATAACGTTTTTTTAACCAAGCAGTGACGTTAATGCAAGGTTTCAAAAGCTGGACGTTTTAAACGTTTCCTGAACTTTTAAAATTACATTTGAACGTTTTTGTTACCTAATGGAAACGTTGCGGAAATGTTCATACAACCCAAACTTAGCCGAGTCGTTTATTGTGAGATAAAGACTGGCATGTATGACGTGCCAAAGAGCAATACTTACAACTGTCTTCCAGTTCACAAACGGTATCCTGTTTGCAACCCCAAAGACCGCGAAGAATAAGAAAAGGACGATTGCAACAGAGTAACCCAGCGTGACCCCTTCATAGAAACCGTAGGCATAAATACTGGTGTACCATGTGGAGCGAACACAGGCGTACGCAATTACGAGAATCACCTGCACAGAATAAAATGACTCGTTTCACCAAACGACCTCTTCTAGAGCCTTACAAAAAAGAATGTTACACAATAGCGAGTAAGAAGAGGACGATAGGTGTACCGGTGTAATTGACTATCGCGTTGCTTTGAATGAATCACTTACGAGCTGGGCGATCTTAAGAATTCCTTGTTTTGATCGCAAGTGCTCCAGAAATAAAACTCCCATTATCGTTTATTCACGCGCAGTAATTCACGGTGACTCCATCTACACTATATAATAAAGTCCACCGAAGACTAGTTCCTGTTACGGTGAGCGATGTCTTCGTAGTGGGAGTCAGCGCGCGTGTCGCGTCGCGTCGCGTCTCCCCTCCAGTACTGTATATGACGTCAGATTTTGTATGGGCGTATGAAGCGCGGCATCTGACACGTTAATCGCGTTGCTTCCTTTTCACTGAGTTTGCTCAGTTTTGTCTCATCATGATTCACAAATCATGCTTTAGCTTCATGTCTGCGCGCATGAATCATAACTGAAGGTTAAGTTCGATAATAAGTGACATGACTGGTGCATGTGTGTATCATCACATTCTTGTAATACGCATCACAGGGGATAATGACATGTATGGTTTTGTGTTATTGAGTAGGACCAGGTTTAGGGTAAAGAAGGGGGTCCCAAAAAGATCCTCTGTATGGTATAGCATGTCCTTTGGTTCTGGGGGAAATATGGGGGGAGGGCTGCTCCTAATATTGTAAGTATTTTGTCAAAAGACCGCTGAGTTTTAGTAATGCCATGTCAGTAACTGATTAGGTGTTTGCATCATACCTCAAAATATCTTATTGTGTTCCTCAGAAGCAATAAAGTCAAACAGAAATGACATAAGGGTGAATAAATATTATTGCTATCCCTTAAACTTCACATTCTGTATCTTGGTCATGTGCTTTACCTTTTCTACACAAACTAAATGCTGGTTTATTG
>JAZGTI010021540.1:0-10124 GCA_036877585.1 Botia kubotai | reverse complement strand
CACACACACACACACACTGCAGCCATGCCGTGGCATGGCCTACCTGACATGCTGCCTGGAGAGACATGGCGTTTTGCAGGAAGAATAATTAGCCGAGAACTGCCAATCAATCTTTGAGGGCATGCCTCCGTCGCACCCCCCTCCTAAACCCGATTGAGGTTTTGACCGTGCCTCGGTAAGCAGCATGTTTAGAATTACAAGCACTTGTGAGCCACTCCGCTACATTATTGCGGTAATGATGTAACGAAGCAGAAAACAGACTCACCGTCTACTTACTTTGCGGTTTATTTTTACCAACAAACCTTTGCGCGGCTATTACAGTTTTGAGTACACGTGCCTGTACCGTCGCGGGCATTGATTTCTAACAGTTTCAGACCTGTCTAGCTTTTTTTGGCAGATCAATGCAACAATTAAATGCAAGTTCAAACAGATGATTTCCCTACTACGGAAGAGCCCAAAAAGAATACAAAATCACATACCAAAACATGTTTTTGTGGGGCTTGTGCTCTGCCTCTGTTTCCTGGTGTTGTAGCGCAAACTGCTCGTTTTTGTAAAAGCTTTTCCGTGCTAAGCGAACTATAAAGTTGATAAAAGCACGCTCGACGTCCAACGAACATGGTTGCATGGAGACTCCTGCTGCTCATCAGACACATACACACACACAATCTAGCGTGGAGGAGGGACTGAAAAACCTGGTCCGCCCAGATCTCCCTGCCACACTCTCGGCCTCCTCTTTCTGGTCTCTCCCCTCATGGCATTGACCTCTCATTACACACACACACACACACACTTGGATCGTTGCAACCCACACACCACACCCTCAATTCAACACCAAATCTGGGCTGAGTTGCATCCGTATGAAACAGTTCCAGCTAAATCAAATCTTGAACGCTCACCACCTCTCTTACTTTTCTGAGCCCGATTCGCTAATGACAACAGGTCACACTCTGGCACAAGGTACGACGCGTCCACGTCACATTGCACCACGTTCGTCGGCCAATCACGAGAGCCGATTGCAAATAAGAAGCGTTTTACATGAGAAATAGCAGCACATGGTTGATTGTGCAAAGAAATCGGCGCTTCCCATTAAAACACGATCCCTTCCTATAGCGCATTCGCTCTCTTTGTTTTCTTTTTGTTCTCAATATCTGTCTCGACATGTCAGGTCCTTTGATTCCGTGTCAATTTTTCCGCATGTTTACTAAAGAATGTGTAAGTGAGGAGTCAGGTCCTGGCAAACGTGCTGTGTTGTACATTGCATTAAAGTTCATTTGAGGATACAATTTTGGTTTTGGGTCAGCTGCCAACTCCCAAACAGCGAGCTGTTCTGTAAGGCCCCATCCTTCACAAGGCTCTAGAACAAATGGCAAATGATCAAACGCCAATCAAAACAAACTCTTTATGGTACTTTTCAGGGCTCAACCTCAGAGCACTTTAATGCACCATCGCTGAGATCATTTTTAAAAGACTCTCGTGTGATTTGAAGCGCTTGTATGTGTTCTGGGGTTAAAGTTACAAAAGAGCAACAATGACTACAGTGCGTTTTGGGTTACTGTCTTCGAAAGGTTAAAAAGGCAGGAGCACAAATTCGACGGCAGGCTATTTGCACGGAGCGTCTGTTCGCTTCTGCAAATGTCAGCGTTTAATAATTATACGTTACGAAATCCAAAATGATGTTAGCGCTGCACATGTGACACAGTTCAGAGATATTCAAGTAATACTCAGTTTGAACGAGATGGTTTGCACAGCGGCGTACTGTACATTACTGTATGTGATCTTCCAGTAACCACAACATGCTTTGGGAAATACAGAGAATAAAAAATGCACATTAACCATTTCAACACCAACCGTGAGATGTGTATAATCTCATGAGCTCATATAATAAGTCATACAATTTTTTGGAGACAATGAAATGATCTTTTTACAACATATTATTTTCCCTTTGCATGATCAACAGAGTCTCAAAAACAATCATCTAGAACAACTTATAGCATCAGAAGGAATCTGCAGTCAAACGCAAACATGTGTTGCACGCACATCGCTAAGTCGCAATTTGTTTTGTCCATAATTATGCTTTTGTTGAGGGGGGGGAAACGGCAGGAATTAATAACGCACACTTTTAACCAATATATTTTAATCAGTGTTATGGTAGAGCAACAGCAAAAACAACAGTGCCAACAGCTTTATAAAAGGCAACATGACACTCCCATGAAGCATAAAATAAATTATGACACAAAAAGACAAGCCTGCCTGAGATTAAAGACGTGAGAAGCAGACGTGAGAAGCAGGCTCAGACCTGGCCCGGCTCATCACCTCAAGAGTCTTCATAAACAAACAAAAGATCTTGAAAGATCATCATCATTATGATCATCAAGGCAACTCAACCTCAGCTTACACAGAGATGTGTCTGTTTAAACAGATAATTCATATTAAAGAAACAAATCTACCCTGTGGCCCCAACATTAGAAAATTAAAGACATACTTCAGATTTAAAACTGCCAATTTAGGAGCGAACGTGTTTTCGCAACAATGTTTATGTTTCGCGTTACGAAATGTCAAATAAACTGCCCGGGACAGTGAGTAACAAATTTATGATAAGATCTGTTTTATTTTTGGTTACTGTCACGCATAAGGAAGCACGGCACATATTCAAACACCTTTTCTTCTGCTGCCGCAGAGGTAGCAATCGTGGTGGTCCCTCACGGGCCCCCGTTGGCACGTGTCAACAGGACTCCTCAATTACAGAGGTGAAATCAGAGGTCAGCCTCTGCAGAGAGAGGAACAAAGGGCACGACCCACAGGTCAAAAGTGCTAGACTGGGTGCGGGCTGGTGCCCATTGAGAGGGAGTGTGCTGTTTGCTTTGTGTAGGTAAAGAGCACTAAACACACACAAACAGAGATTAAGAGGTGAGCCCCTTAGGACTGTCACTCACAGGGCCCCTCCATCATCCCCGATTAACTCCCCTGACCTCCGCCTGCCATTACGAGCTGCTAAATGACCCCAAAGCCTCGCCGTGGCCCTGACAGAAGTGAGAGTAGAGAACCGGTGGCTGACAGAGGAAAATAGATATTGTAATAATAAATAAACATATCTATATATATATGTGTGTGTGTGTGTATATATATATTTTGTTAGAGGCAGGTCTTATACTGAAATTGGACTTTCTAAAATAGTTTTATTAATTAAATTAAACATTAAAAGCAAAAAACATCATAAAAGCACAATATTCAACAAAGAACATCAAAAACAATTAAAAACTAGGTAAAATAAAATCTCCTTTCTTCATTAAGTTTTAGTTTTTTTATCAATTTAAATTAAATATGCTTCCTATTTCTTAACTCAAAAACCTGTTAACTATTTCTTAATCTCAAAAGTTTCACTCATTATATGATGGATTATATAATACAAAATACAACAAAGAATAATTAAATTCACAACATGTTTTGACTGATTCAATGGCCATGATTATATTTTACCACAGGTTTGGCAGATGCCATCATTTTAGACACACACCTTGCTCTGAGTAACAGAAGACATGCCACGTGTACTATAGTAATTTTTTTCTCTTGTCCTGTCAGCCACAATGAGCACATCATCAGCACCTCAGAATTTACGTCCTGCCCCGGCCAAGTGTGCGCAAACTAAAGAATACTACATTTCCTACAATTCTTTAAAACACTGTAGTTTAAAAAAACTACAATTCCCTGAAACCTTATTTATGTTTTAACATCTTTGACTTATTTTACACCTCCTTTTGAAGGAGTGCAAGCATCAATATCACACAGGTAGCAAATAATGTCTGTATCCATGAGGAAAAGTTTGTGAGCTGGATATTTGCAGACGAAAGCAGTTAGGATTAGCGTCAATGTTTGGGATCCGTCGGGATACGGCTGCATGATTGTGCAAGGGTGGGGCAGCTGTGCTACAGTAAAGGTCTGAAAACACAAAATGGAGGACAGTTAGACAACATGGCGGTCATCTCTGATATGAGAATGCGACTGTGTACGTGCGGACAGGACGGGGCTACGGCGCATATAATCGTGCAGATATCGGTGTTACAAATGTTTTGGTGTATAAAATTGTGTGTTTTTGTAACTAAAAAATCTGGCGTGTTACAATTGTTATGGCTTGGATATGCGGGCGTAACCTTGAACGAGTGTTTCGGAGAGCCAGACCATTACATCAATGGGCAGCTCAGACACTGATTCCAGAAAAAAAGGCAATGGGGAAAATTCCTTTTAATAGACCTCAATAAAACAGTGCGAAACACATCATATTGATCAAAGTTAATTGGTTACGAACTGAACAAGAAAAAACAAAATGCTAGTCATGCTCTACATATTGTGCATTTTCTAACTGACCTTTTGTGTTTTTCTGTTTGGTCTAACCAGCGTTAAGATTTTGAATGACATTTACAAATCGTTAAAGTCACCACTGTCCGAAAATATAAAGGTATGTTTTTTACACTTGTTTTTACAAGAGACATGATAAAAATGAGTTTAAAGAATTGTATATAAAGTAACTTAAAACAATATTGAAATAAAAATAAAATAGAAATACAAATCTCTGAACACACAAAACATATCTGACACATTTACATCAATTAAATGTTCATTCAATTTACATTCTATAATCGATAGTTTTGTAAAATATATTAAAGAACTGTTTCTAATCAGTGTGTAATGTTTTATCCTAGTAATTTGTTACAGATGCTTTAAAATGATGTTTGATCATCGTACTGTTAATTATTACAGATTAAGAGCAAATTAGAAACAAATAGTAAAATAAGTGAGAAGCAGGTTCATCAGAGCAAAACACAAAAAACAAATCCAAAGTCAAAGGCTACATGACATTCAAATGTGCAAACTGAAAAATGGAAATGTGTGTTTTTGTTCAAAGTGCGATTTAGTGTTATTATTCAAAATCATCCAAAACACAAAAAGAATGGCGACACAGATTTTTGTTCTTTTCCTTCTTCTACATTTTTTTCATACTGTTGTCTTAAAGGTAATAAAAATTGTACAATTTATGGCTTTGCTTAAATAGTTTAACGAAAGCCCTTGAACTTGATTTTTCTTTTCTTGGCAGTATGTGGAGATTAAACAAAGCCAGAAGCTTGTTCTTATTAGCATTAAAAAATAAAAATAATTGGAAGCAGCTTTAAATTTTGATAATTAAAAGTTTTTCTAATACACCCCTGAATAAGAAGAAATTAAGGTCTGAAGGAAAAATTTAATTAAATACATTGGGGCAAATGGCACTTTTTGCTTATTAAAATACCTAAATGACTCTCATCTGTCTCTGATGTGTGTCTGCAATGTATATTTTATATAAATTACTGTATCCCAGTTCAAAGCATCCTAAACTGTGTGAATACACTAACAGATAAATTCAGATGTAACAAGTAATAATCAATTCATGTATTTAAATGTTTGCTTTAATTGAAACATGCAAACCTTTGTGATTTAATTTTTTTCTTATTTAAATTCCTAAAGTGATTTTAACTTATTAAATAGTATAGTATTATTAAACATTAACTTTATTCTACTAATTACAAATAAATTAACATCTGGTCCTGAAAGATTTACATACAGAAATTCACACTACAATACAGTTTATTTCTTAAAATGTTCGAATTTTAGACATTTAATTTCTTGTTTACGTGGTAAATAAAATTCTGATCTTGGCAAGGTTTAAAAATTACTGTAATGTAAAAAAAACAGCATTACACAGACTTTTACAGCTTGTGAGTGCCGTGATGTGACATTTTTAGAAACAACAGCCAGCAGTAACATACTACAGTAAAATAAATGAATCTATATTGTAAGAGTCCTAAAAAAAGAAATTTAGATGCCAAAAAGTTATGTTATAAAGTTTTAAACTTACTAATAGTGATGCCTGTATCTGACATATAAAAAAATCCAATTTAAAAAACTACAACTCTAAAAGTAACTCACCTTAAATATTCAGTCTGGTGAGAAAAAAGAACGATGATTAAAAAAAATCAAAAAGGACAAATCATTGTACGTGTCCACTTGACCAGAGTTCACTCGCACGGCTGCTAGCTGCCGCATGCTGGAATCTCCAGAAGTTTCTGCTGAGCACTTTGTGTTTAGAGAGAGGAGCAGGACTGTGGCAGTATCCCACAATTTGATTAACTCTACAACTTCCAAACACTCTTGAACAAACGGTGGATGGTTTCATAATAAAAACATGGCACAAGTGCGGTACGACGAATGAAAATCAACAGGTGGATGGTCTGTGAGAAGACGCTAGTGGCTTACACAACCGAACAGAGCTCTTTAAAGCGGCGGGGGGGAAAATGCAAGAACACAAACCAAATTTCATTTTTACAGTTACAGTTATTTACAGTTACAGTTATACAGTTATTTTTCTAACAAATGAGTATAGCAAATGTTTAACCGCAAAATAAACTCCAGCCTACGGTTACAATAAAGTAAGCTTTAATACGTTTCAAATAGTGTTAAATTATCAGTTACTTCTGATTGTTTTAAAAATCAAGTGGGCAATCTGTGTAAGAGGTCAGTCACGTGTTTTAGTTATGTGGACAAAGCAATGCTAAAGTTAAAGTAGAACAAGCCTTCGACTTCTAAAACTGCATGCAGCACAAAATAACTGCTACGTCTGTATCTAGATATCACTCACTCAAAGCTGTTTGCCTCCTCCCAAATAACCTCCAATACACGTTATCTTTCATCACTCCAAACTGCTTCAATAACTGCCCGTTCTGGTTTGCTTCTAATAATGGGCTATATTTTAACACACCGGTCTGTCTTTATTTCCCTGAGTGCTGAAGGTCTGTGTGTGTGTGTGTGTGTGTGTGTGTGTGTGTGTGTGTGAGAGAGAAAGGGGAACAAGGACAGTTCTGGCACTTAAAAAGGTCTGGCTCCTAAAAGCCAGTGCAGCCTGCTTTTGCCTGTGCCACGTCTTTTACCTCTGAAAAAACGAGACCTCCAGTATCTGCCCCAGTTGAGCCTTCCACACCCAAGTCAACCCTCTGCCCTGCGCTCTTTAACTCTTGATGTGAGTGATGTGCTGGGTGTAGTCCCTTGGGCGTACATGCTAGCTACACGCACTGCAGTATGAAATTCTTTACATATCAAATCTTCAGATTTCAGCTGTATATCAAAATAAAGAAATGGAGATTCACAATCGCGGTGGATTCGAAGACCATGAAATAAATTTTTCAGTGTGTCAAAAACAACCCGGGCTTGGCTTCAAACTAAATTTAGAAAGTAAAATGTAGCTGCTAAATTTCGCAGCATCTGTTGATGGTCTTGGTTACAAATAATCTGGACCAGACTGTCGATGGTCCCTGCTGATGGTCTAAACTTTACTAAGTTAAAATTATTTCACTATGAAAAATGTCCCGGGCTGCAAGCTGAAAAAGATCCTGCCTATTGCACCATCTTAAAAAAAACGTTTCTCTAATTATTCCTGAAGGACTATGAAGAAATGACCTAGAGGTCAATTATCTCTCCTGGGAACGTGAATCTCTGCCTAGGTAATCACTACAACAATAAAGAGCCCAGAGGTCTCCTCTCAAATCTATAATAACATTCGATTCTTTTTTTTACCAAGAACTGCACGGAATGTGGCACTTGTCATTGCTGACAGTCAAGGACGTTATCCTGGTTAAAATTCATTTTAAATGGATGATTATAGGTCAGCCGAGGCTCATTATCGCAAACGTATTATCTTGTCATCGTTTTTTCATCTTATTTTTCTGTTCCATTAATTGTCTGTGCGTGAGTGTTCCCCCGATGGGAATCCCAACCTTTAATAGGCTGAGGTGAACATGGTGCAATATCAGCCCGGTGACTGCAAGGCCACGTCTCCCTGCTGTGGATCTAAGGCCTGTGTCTACTGAAGCATGGTAGATATGCATACTTGAGTACCGTCCGCACAGCTTGTCTCCTACAGACAGCAGATGCGTTTAGAATTTCTGCTTTTACTTGGAATATTTACATTGTAAAATATCCATTTCGACTTGTGCTGCGTTACAGGTTTGAAGAACTTCATCTGATCCTCCTTTAGGTGGAACTACAGCTAAGAATTAAACAAACAATCTGCAACAAGACAGAATCACTTACGTTTGATCCTGAGTGGAACAAGATAAGGCTTTATTGCCCCCCAAGGGTAAATGAGGAGGAAAAACATCTTTTAAGGTTCATTTATTTATTTTGCTATAAACTTTTATGGTTGTCAGCATACAAGATTGAAAAGGACTGTTCGTTTTCTCCATGGGGCTTTTTCTACACGGACCGGTGTGTTAAATGTGATTGGGGGTGGGGGGCTATAGATGCCAGCGGCCATGAGTGTGCAGGCCGTAACAAAAGCAGTCTTTATGTAGTATGCATGCTGATCCAGCGGCCTACGTTTTGTGCTGCTTTTCACACGTCCCGCTCAGATGAGAACAGAACAGGCCGCGGAAGAGGTGCAGAGATTGACTACTGCCTTCCTGTGGCCATGCTAAAAACACAATCTCAAAAAACACAGAAGCACAATGTTGATAACCTGTGAAATGTGTATCAGGTAACAATTAAATTTATTGTGTATTCCAGTTAAAATATTATCTTAATATGAATGAATGTGTGTTATGTTTGGTTATACCAAGTCATTTTTAGGGGTTAGATCAGGTACTTCCCTGAGCTAATAAATGCACATTTGACCTTTTACATTACAAACACACATACGCCAGATCAAACAGTGATGAGCAATATCACATGCAAGGTTTTGTCACCAACAAGCCTCATTTTGTTTAAAATCAAAGTTTTTGTCAAAATCAAAAAGTAATTGTTCAATATCACATCTATTTGCAAATTTAGATTATATCTAAAGTACATTTAAAGCCCATGTGCTTTTAACTCCGCATTATTGCAGTCTTTAGCTTAATACTTTGTATATATGTATATAATAAATGTATATAATGCAAATTCGGTCTTTCAGAGACGGACTTTCAAGTATATTTACATTTATGTAGACTTTATCATTTATAATGTATAAATCATAAAGTCTACAAAAATGTAAATATTTACGTCTGAATTTGAGTCTGAATCTGAAAATTCAATTGTAAACTAGATTAGCTCAACACAAGTAACTCACTTATTTTACTCTGTAAAAATGTTTCAAATTTAAAAGTGTTTCAAATTTACTTGTGTTTATTTAAGACAGAAAAAAATTAAATTAATAGAATCAATCCGACTACATTAAGTAACACCAGTAGTCATTAAAGTCTCCTTAAGGTATTGCACATTTTACAGTGTAATAATTATATCTAATTGAAACTTCATTTAAAGTGACAAAGCTGGTACTTATTATAATAGTGTACGTAGGTAAACATATATAAACCGTAATTTGTATTTTTTTTTCCCTTAGAGATGTGTGAGAAACTGCCTGGGTAACTGTCCCGTCATGTGCGTGTGCATGAATGCAGGAGTGTGACCGAGGACATATGGAGAGTACAGGGTTAAAGCTCTGAGGATTGGGCCTTAGGCTCACTCTGGGATTAATTATGAAGACCTGGTGCTTGTGATTCTGTCTGTGTGCGCGTCTAGAAAGCTATGTGTCTCAGCAGCGCAGCCATTCAGACTTCTTACAATGATCCTGAATGGGCTCCATTTAATCAGGTACGCTGCGCCGTCTTCTGCCTTAGCGCGCGGACCTACGGACGCATGCATGCGCGACCACGCACGGGCTAAATAAGCATGTTCGAGTGTGATAATCAAATTATTGTTGAAGTTTGCTCGAGTGCTACAGGGGGCCTGTAGCACTCGGTCACTTTAGTCTTATTCCCAGCTTGGAATTAATCACTCATCTGAGGTGTTGCTACGCACACACGCATATGCACACATGCATGCACAAGCGCATTCCCAGGGAGACGGGCAGAGTTTATCATGACAACCAAGGAAGGGCAAAAGAAGGTCGAGAAACAGTAGAGAATAGAGGCTAAGAGCAGAGAGGGTCCCTCTGCATGTTAGTTTGGTCCCTATTGACCTGTAAACCTTTGACTGGAACAAATGCAAATGGCGCTGACTTGCTCACACAAAATACTAAAGGGCTATTCAAATGAGCCACTGTCAACAATGCAACAGTGGCCTAC
>JAZGTI010021539.1:0-10124 GCA_036877585.1 Botia kubotai | reverse complement strand
TGTAATGAGACTAACCAGCTGCTGTGTGTGTGTGTGCAGAGATTTGAGCTCAAGCTCCACTTCAAAGGTTCATCAGGTGATCTGGATCTCACACTGTCTTCATTCACTGTGAGTAGAGCGGCCATGTAAATTTCATGACCTGTCTCACACACACACACACGCGCACACACACACACACACGTGCACACACACAGCAGCTGTTAAATGTGAACCCAGAGAGATTCACCAGCTCTTCTAAAAAGTACAGTCAATTGTCTTATCAACCTTTTGCAGGAGTTTCATTTCTGCTCTCACAAAAAACAGGTTCTATTTGCAACAGCGTACTGGACAGACAGACAGACAGAAAGTGACATATTTGTCAGATGTGACCTCTGCATTTAACCCATCACTGGTGAGAAGTGAACACACACTGTAAGTCATGAACACCCAGCTGGAGCAGTGGGGTTCGCTGTCTTGCTCAAGGGCACTTCAGTTGCTGCCAGCGCTGGAATCAAACCACAACCTTCTGATTACGACCGACCGACAGACAGACCGACAGACAGACATGGTCTTGTGTTACGATGACAGTCAGCTCAGTGTAAGGGAATGCAGGAGTTTTTATCTTGATGCACATGATGCATTGCAGCAGCTGTAATTCTGTGACTTTAGCTTGTACTGCTGCATGTCTCCAGCATTAATTACATTTATTTGCACAGATGTATTTATTTCCATCATTAGACAGGTTAAACCACATCCCTTTGATTGTCTCAGCTGTTTCTCTCGTTATCTTTTTCCCTGTTGCTTTCATTGTCATTGTTGTGATTGTATCGAGGAATTTCCTGTAGGATGGTGTTGAGTTGAATTATGGTCAATAAAATATGAATGGATCTGTTTACATGCAGAGACAAAAGCTTCAGGATGTTTTCAGGGTGTAGATTGCCCTGTCCGCCGGGCCGGTTTCTGTCAACAGCTACAACATACACCCTCACAAATCCGGTCCTGATTCAGAAACATTTTAATGATACTCATTGTGTGTGTCTGGTTCCGTACCGTTATTCAACAATATATTACTATATTACAACTTTGGAATCCACCTATCAATGATTTTTAGCATCAAATGAGATTTGAGTTCTCTCTTTTTTTTTTGAGTATTCTCTTTTTAAATTGAGCGAGTCTGCTTGCAATGCTACAGCTCCTAAACTTGCCTTTCCTGTAGCTGGTTTTTACTGTGTTGAAGGTAATTTTATAACCATGTGTCTTATTGTAAATCTCTGGTAATGAACTGGACTGAGAGAGGTCCTCTACATTCATTTACATTTTACAAAAGCAGAAAATGATCAAAGCAGAATGGAATTAAATAGAATAAGATGCTGAAAGAACGAGAATGACAATTTCAAATTCTTTCTCCCATCTTCACAGTCCGAATCCTCAAATGCAGATGAGGGAAATCTAATTTATGTCTGTTTTGGCTAAAAAAATGAATTACTGAGAAATGATTCACAGCTAGAGGCAGCACATAAAGACAGTGGTGGTGTCGCTGATAACAGTCAGCTGGAGAGATGAAAGATCAGCCTCAAATGAAGACAGTGACTGAAGAAAATCAAGCAGTGAAGTGAGCAGAGGCTCTGCTTTAAACCGATGCTTGTTGATGCTTGTTAAGATTTTGAATGCGTGTTCTTGTGTTAAAAACACACAGAGATTAGCCGAACAGAATGTAAAAACTCCCACCACACGATACTGACCAAAAACACTGTCCAGTACATTAACATAGAAAACCAAGAGTGTGTTGTGTGTGTGTGTAGCCCCTTCAAAGGCAGCAGTTTACTAAGGTTTAAAACAGAGTCTTGCTACTTGTCTGTGTAATTGATTACGTTAGTTAATTTATTTGATGACTGAAAAACTTCATTTGACCTAAACTGGATGCTGCATCCTATGGAAAGTCGGTTAAATTGCTGTGTTTGTTGCTGTGCGCATGTGTGTGTGCATGTGTGTGTGCATGCATGATTACAAGCACACTTTTTCTGCACGCTTTCCTGCATTTAAAATCTGTCTGTGCACATGCTCATGTCTCACCTCGCATGTGCGATTCAGACAGATGGAATTGGTTTTCATAGCAGCTGGTACATCCTCAGGCCAAAGCACTTATGAATTATAAACAAGCTTTGCAGAAAACCACATATACACACACACACAGTTGCCCCTGAGTCTCGTTCTCTTCTCAGACTGAAAGATGACTGAACAGAGCTTTACACTACAAGATATGTTCAAAGCTAAACTCTACATTTACCAGCAGAAGTAGCTGATGAGTTTGTGTGAGTGCTATGCACTAATGAAAGGCTGTCAGTTTATCAAGACATATTCTGAGTGTTCATCTTTTTCACACTAAATGTTTTCTTGGGAGTATTGTCAGCACTGGTAATCTAATCTAATCTTGCAGCATATGTAGCAGGTGGAACCTGTGCAGTTATGTTTAAGGTACACGTGACTGTGACTGGCGTGATAAAGCTTTCCATCTGTTGTAAAGGTGAAATGAGCTCTTAATCCAAATTCACTGAGACAATGCTGCCACCTGCTGGCAACAGAGCACAGTGTTTCCTTGGGCCAGCAGCAAAATGTCAAATGACTTCTATAAACGCACACCCGAACAGTAGTTCTCCAAATATAACACTCATCATTGCCACTGCAGACCTGAACCAAAAAGAGGTGGAAGTGTGTTTTTGGCTCAGCAGCCTAGACAGAGACATCGCTTAAAAATACCGTCCATTACAGATGCTGGTGCTCAGCCCTGTGAGGACAACCACCTCTGATTCCACACAAACACTCACAGCTTTGCTTTGATCTGATCCTCTGGGTTTTCACTTTGTGTATGGTCGTATCCTCCAGGCAGATATCATCCTCTGACAGCCTGTTCAATACGTCTGGGTTGAAACATGGCTAAAGGCCCATCGGTGGTCTCAGACCACCCAGGGAAAACTCTCTTGAACATAACAGTGTGTGTTTGTAATGTCGATATCAGGCTTTGTACATCAGTAATGCTTCTGCAGCTTCAGGCATGTTTTGAGTACAGAATGTGGGGTGTGTTACCACCAGAACTGTTAAAGGTACACATGACTGACTTGCACTTACTCAACGACATGTCATTTCAAACCTGTATGACTTTTTGCTTCTGAGGAACACAAAAGATATTTATAACACGACATTGTTATATACCAGTATACTATGTTTCTGCACTGCTCGACCTCTGTAAACAGATTCCGGTTAGCATAATGGACTATACTTGGCAGAAGCATTATTAAAATGAATAAATATAACGGAACATTATTGGCCTATCGTATTACTGTTGATGGCGTTCATCTGGTAACAATAAATGAACATAATAAAAACTCATGTTGACTCCATAAGGATTAGACTTAGCCAACTATTGATAAGCTTAATCACCCAAAAACGTTTAGTTTACTGAAGCTGATGTTCTCACAGCTGCAATCTGTACAGTGAAAGTGAAGGAGGACTGGAGCTGCTGAGCTCCAAAATTGACCAAAATACAATACCAGTTCCATAAAATCAGCTTTATGACAGTACGATCATTTTACACCAACAGCTTAATGACGTCTACCCTCAGTTTCTTTTATTTTATTGGGACAGAGTAAATATTCTTCCTGATGTCTCATTTTGTGTTTCAGAGAAGAAAATCACTTGCAATTTCATGAAGATGATTAAATAATGATTAAAATATTATACATTTTTAAATAAAATAAAATATTTTGTATTCATGTCGTTTGGTTCACACATGTATTAATGGATTTTTTTCCCCAGTCAACTGTTTCCTTATTAGTTTATGCAAATAGTTTGTCAAGGTCATGAAATGACATTTATCCCCAAATAAATGTAATTTATTGGTATTGGTTTAAGAGGAGGGTTAGGATTGGGAAACAGAAAACATCATTAACCTGATATAAAATCAATGGAAGTCTATAGAATGATCTCACTAATATAGTCAAACAAACGTGTGCGCGCACAGAATGTGCATACAGAATGTGTCTGTCTTTATTTGAGTGTGTGTATTTCCTTTGGAACTTCTGGGTTAACCCTTCAGGCCTACGAATAGCTGACAGTGTTTATAAGAGCACAACAGAGCTTCATGAGGCTGAACACGCTGAACATCTTCAGCAGATCAGGTGAGGGTGCCAGGATTACATGACAGATGTGTCACGTCTCTTTTGTAGCCTTCTTTAAACACGTGAAAAAACGTGTCGAGGGCTTTATTGCTCATTTTTTCGTGTAAAAAGACTTGTGTTAATTTTAGGCATGAAGTTTCACATCTCTGTGTTCACCCAAAACAGCAGAACATTACTGCAGCTTTCCTTCAGCAGTCATGTCGTGTTCATACGTGCATATGGTCCCAATCAATACAGTTGTGCGTTACAAACGCTGTCACTAATTGCTGCGTCTGTGGACTGACTTAAATGCATCGGACCTCACTGACACGCGCAGGAAGACAGCAGCTGGAAAGACTGCGCAGTGAGCACCAGCAAGGGTTTATGACGTCAGCGGAGAAGCCCCGGCCCCAGCACTTTCTCTGTCTTGCTCCGTGTCGGAAGAAACGCGTCGCGTCTGTGCTTCGCTTTCTCACGCACAGCACGCGGGGGGGACATGGCGCAGAGGACGCCCGTTAGAAGGCAACGGCGCACGAGGCATAAAACAGCGCGGACGCTCACAGCGCGTGAAACCTTTCGCCACAAGTTTCGCTGACGCGCGCGTGACGTCACAGCGCCGGGCGCGTCAAACGTGACAGGCGACGCTTCCCGTCTGCCGTGTTTGTTTGCTAGACTGTTGATCAATTCGCGATCTTGCGGGTCGTGTCAGTCGGCATATGGGGGCTAAACAGAGCAGTCCCGCCGCCAACGGGCGAACGAGGGCGTACTCGGGCTCGGATTTGCCGTCGGGCACGTCGTCGAGTAACGGCGGCGGCAGAACGGAGGCGGCGATGAGATATTACCATCACGGGGCCGCAGGTGCGACATCATCGGCGTCTTCGTCATCCGCCGCGACCGCTCAGTTTATCGGCCTCAGGACTCGATCCGTGGAGGGTGTCAGTACCGGTGGCCCAGCCGCCGTCAGACCGCAGTCGGCCATTAATATCCCGAGCTCTGGAGTGTACAGTTCTCAGGAGTCCGGTAACAGCACGCCGGAGGAGAGCGCTGGAGATAGAGAGAGGTCAGCCGGGACTCCGAGACTGTTGATCGGATCTCTGCCCGCTCACCTGTCGCCTCATCTCTTCGGAGGTAAGACACCGCGCATAGTTAACCAACAGTGACAGCTAGTCTCTGTGAAATAAGCTTTTCTTATCTTGTCAGTCACGGCTTGAAATGCCATGAGTGTATTTCGGTGAAGGTGTAGAAACTCTTACACCTGAAGTACCCTTTTAAGATCTTCAGAGGTGTTCATTTATGGGAACTAAACCTGTATCAGATCTCTAATTGCCGTTTACTACCAGCTGTTACTGCTGGTTAAACGGATTAAAGAGGTTTATACACAGGACAGGTTGTTATTGGGTTGTAGATCGTGTTAGCTTCGGGGTGTTGTGCTGGTCTTCATCTAAACTGTTTCTAAAACGTCACATTTTTGTATATCATGAAACACACAGTTGTTATGTTTTGTTAATAATTGACAGAAAACGTTTCAACTGAACCAGAGTTTGAAACCTAAAATAAATAGTGAGCAGACAAACTACACATACATACTTTCCCTTATACAGTCATGTATATGTTTACCTAAAAACGTGATGAAATATTTACATGCATGTTATTTGTCACCAACCCCAGTTCAGTCTCCCGTGATTCATCATGAGGTTGAAGTGTCCTGCTGGTTATTAATGAATGAACCCTTTTAGGTTTTGACATACCGACATGCAGTAACAGACCCAAAACGTTAATCCCCCAACCACCACTGGTTAAACAGACATAAAACACACACAACAGGTGGCACAGACTGGGGGTTTGTTTTCAACAAAAATGTTTTGATCTGTTGTTGGTTCAGATAGTCTGCTGAAGCCCCACAAACGCAGTCCTGCGTGTTAAATTGAGGGCAGTTCTGTGTCATGTTGCAGAAAGCTGCAGAAGTGAGAACTTCTGTCAGAAGTTTAGCAGTTATTAGGTGTGCAGAAGTTGTGGAAGTTGATTGTTTCAGAGCAGGTCAGTCATCATGTGCTTTATCTGCTGCATTTCTGGGAACTTGCTCAGTAATCTGATGTATAATAAACAGGTGATTTGGACAAGTGTAAACATGCAGGTCAGGTCATTAAACTGGGTGAGGACATGTCAAGAACACCTACTGGTCCTTAAGCCTAAAATGTCAAAAAAGAAAGAAAGAAAGAAATGAAGCTGATTTACCACTGTCACCATTTTCATGTCTGTCACTGTAATGCTGAAATATGGTTCTCATTACCTTCGTTTTATTTAACTTGTGAATTATTCTTACATAGTTTTAGTTTGTTGTCTTACAGTTTGTCATTTTTGGTGCTTTAAATGAAAAAAGTCTTCATGTATGAAAAATATTAAGCAAATGTTTGGATGATTATAGTCATTTAATTTTTTAGGAAAAATGTGTTTATTATGAAAATGTCATAATGGTTCTGCTTTATTTAGTGGATGATAGCATGATCTTGACATGTATTTGAGTTCAGTAGAATTTCATTGTTCTTGCACACAGACGTTTGGCACATTCACATCCAGTGGAGGGGCAGGTGAGTCGGGTGATGATGGAATGTCTCCAGCCATTGAGAATAGCCCACAATGAACTTTAATGCTGTAACAGGCTGAGAGGAATTCTGACCAAAGTTAATCTTTAAATGTTGCTGAAATGTTTGCATGTGACTTATAACCCACTGTGGCTAGAAGATGTGAAACTTAGTGAGATGGTTTCAATTATGACAAATCCTGCTTATATCATAGGCTGTGCGATATAGCTAAAAAATGTATCACCGTATAATATTTCATATCACACAGTCTCAATAATTATGACTGACTTTTAATAAACGTTTTATAAAGAAAGAGTAGCAGAGAAATGACACACCTTAAATAGACCTGCAACACAGTTAATCTCATTTTAACTGTATTACTGTCAAATGCTTTGGTAACAAACAGACTTATTCCACAAATATGAACTATTGCATTTTGAACAACATTTAAATGTTTCATGTAGGTCTATTTAACAATAAGCCCTCAAGAAAAAAATGGAATATTTAACAGTCAAGATTAACAAGTGGTTTTCTCATTTCTCAACTATAGCCCCTTTTACACAGTAATCCTGGTAATTTACCAACAAATGATCAAAGTGACAGAAAATACACAAATGTGCCGTTCACTCGAGCAATGTCATTCTGTCTTTTAACTGTTTGTCATCTGTGTCAGAATGTTCTGATTGGCTCAAAGCAGACTGCAGGTTTATTAAGTTACTGTTACTTTAAGACCTAATACTGTTACACATCCACTGTTACATTAACTTAAAACACAAGTGACTGTGTTTTTAGGTGAATGTGGTCATATGTATGTCAGAATAGTGTGCTAGTAAATCGCTTAAGTTTAAATAGACACAACATTAAAACACATGAAAATACATTTTCATGCAGTGTGTCACACTGCCCATCGTTTTTTTGCATTACTCGGCCTTGACTTTAACTCCGCGGGCTTCACTAGAACAGTCTTTCTCTACAGCTGTCTAGTGATGACTGTTGATGACCATACGTTGGCACATTTCCACAGCTGATACATGTTGTGTAGAAATCTATGTTTTTTCAGCACCTTTGTCCAAAGTGACTTACTTTGGTAAGGAGAACAATGAAGAGACTCGTTGTAGCAGTAACATGAAGAGTTCTGTGCTGTTACAGAGCGTTACAACATTACAACAAGCGACTCTGTGTGTTAGATCTGAGCGAGGGTTTGGGAATCGACTGATGGCAGGTCAGTTTTAAGCTGGCTGCTATAGAACCCCCACCCCAAGACCCCTTTCCATCTATACCAAGTTTAGGACCTTCAGCGTTATATCACATGCTGGTTGTTGTTTTTTTATTGACTGTAACTGACAAACATTGGTAACAGTCTGAGTTTGACCTCGTGAATTAGTCGGTTAGCAGGATGTAAAAATCTTGCGGGCATGTATTCTTCACATGATGTTCTGATCTTCTTTGGGTTCCCTGTCGGATGGCTACGTGAGGAGATTGAGGATATGGTGATGTTGAGCAGACATTAGGCTTGTACTATGCTAATGTGTTAATTATAGCTCTGGTCCCACATCTGCTGTATGTCCAACGCAGTGATGTTGTAGATTGTCATTGGTGGGATAGTGTGTGTGCAGACACTAGCCAACAGTCCAGGAATGTCTGCTGTGATCGTCTGTGGGCATGTGACATGAGCACCAGTCCAGTCTCACTGTTTACGGTCTGTGTCAGATGCTTATAAATCATGCTTATAAATCACACACACTGATGGCTTTGGACTGATGGCTTATAACTGTTTGGACTAATGGCTTACAAGAGTGGTTTTAGAATCCTGTCTTAGGAATAGTTATTTATTTATTGGAATCTAAGCAAATATCCAGATGTGTTTCTGTACAGAGACAGTGTGATGTTTGTTCTGTGTCGGCTCTGAATGCAGAGAGTCTCTGGTGTGTGTGAGCTTTGTGATATACTATATCTGTACTTTACTACACAGTGCTCTGGAATACTTGATTCTGATTGGCCAGTCTCAACATTCTAAAGTCTGTTATTCCCTGAAATTAATCACCTAAAACTATTAACACAGGGTCATCCAAGTACTGCGCATCATCTTACAAATAAATCACATCTCAATATGTCTAATTATATGAGATAATATTAATGAATAATTAAATCAAACTGCATATTTATCTTGTTTAAATGTCTTGTCTTCAAGTTGATAGAAAACATTTTTTCTCAGAAAAAGTTTGTATTTGTCACAAATGAGCCAATAAAATACTTTAGATTAACATGTTGTGTTCATACATTTTACTCTTGTGGTAAGTAGCCGTGTGATAAGTGGGATAATGTACAGCCAGCTAGTTGTTATAGAGACCTGGACACGAAGCAAAAGACATTATCTTATACATATCAGTCTTCTGAATTATGTGACAGATTTCTGATGTTCACTGAAATACAGTGACTGAACATGATGCTCCAGATCAGATCTGTGAACTGCATGTGACTTTAGACAACTAAATCTTCACTGCGTACAACCTATGATATTTCACTGGTGATAGTACTGTGTTTTTTATTAGGTGATAAGCTGTCATTAAACAAGCGCTCATGAAGTTTTAAGTTGTGAGATGTTCTCCACAGCAGAAGAGCAGAAGTTTGTTCAGAGTGACCTCAGTGTGGTAGCCAGGTTCCTCTGGGCAGAAACAGGAAGTGAAGATGTGATGGTTTGATGCAGGATGGACAGCTTTACATGTGTCTTCTGAGGACACTGGCATGGGAATGTGATTGTGCTGTGTTATGGCCTCATACTGTATTTGTGACCTCTGGACATTGTGTCTGAACATCAGGCTGGTTCTGGTGAATTATTAGTGACTGCTAGTTAAGCTTTGTATCTTATGTGATGCAGATTTTGCTCCCTCATTCCTAATGTTGACAACTTTTACCATTCAAATAAATGTGATCATTGTTTTCATAGACTGGCTGTTTAAATAAAAACCACAAAAGCTCACATTTCATACTATTTAGGAAAAAACTAATTTTGCATCAGCTGCATTAATGACATTGAATAAGATGTACACAAAATGACTGTTTTCCTGTGTATATTTATTAAACTTAAGTAATCAGTAAGGTAACAAGTGAAAAAACATGTTTATTTAAAAACAGAAAACAATCTATTGACAAATCTGGCAGGTTTTCTGTTAATCACAGTTCTCCTAACAGCCAGATACTGATGAATGTTATAGGTGTCTGTTAGTTAAACAATTACTTTAACTCTAACTAATTACTTTACGACAGTGTGACACGGACAGAATTTCATCTTCCTCTTCTATACACAGACAGTGTGACACGGACAGGATTTCATCTTCCTCTTCTATACACAGACAGTGTGACACGGACAGGATTTCATCTTCCTCTTCTATACACAGACAGTGTGACA
>JAZGTI010021538.1:0-10124 GCA_036877585.1 Botia kubotai | reverse complement strand
CAACAATATCAGCCTGGAAATTGTTTGTGGTTGTTGTTATCATTATAGCTTGTGTGATTGTGTATTTACAAAACAAGTTTAGGAAAAGGGGCTTGGAATCAGGTAATTTTCCCATGCAAAAGTTAAATCCATAGTTAAATCTTTACGTTACATCTGTAAATCCAAATGAAATGCATACAGAGTCCAGCAATCTGAGCCAACAATACTGCAAAAGGATCAAATATTAAAAACTGCAGTTCAGAAATTGATTTGTTAGACATGCAACACATGTGCAAAACTCCTGTACATACACTGGGGGGTTAGGACAGTATGTGTTTAGGCCCTGCCAACTTTTATGACAAATGTTTACAGATCAAACAATTTCCCTAAGCCTCAAAAACTCCTCAGGGGGCAAAACATCTCCTGTTTCCCTCAGCAGCTCGGAAACCACACATACAAGTTTACTGGGATTAAGGGTAAAAAAATCTCCATATTTTCCCAATATCTGTGAATAATCCTTGACCTAATTCTTCTGAACATCACTCCACCCTTGCTCTCCGAGAGCTCTACTGAATTTGCAGTATACAGGCTGAGAGCACTATTTCCCATGGTGCACCTGTGCGGTACTCTTTCCCAAACAGAAGTGGCTGATCCCTCTCCACTTTTCCCCTTTCCCATTCCCAGTCCTTCCTGTGCTTTCCCCCCAGAGTAATTCCTGGGTTTTATGAACCAATATTTTACATCTCTGGCCCCCACCCTGGAAACATAATCTAAACTGAGGAGGAGAGAAAGGGAATGCTCAAACAGTCTGAATAACTGAAACTAAGAAGAATGCCTTTAATCTATATTTATATGTCGGCTGTGGATCCAGAGAGACACGTACTGTGTAGAAAGCCTATATCACAATTACTTAACCTTTCTTTCTGTGACCACACCCCACTAACATAACAGAACTGATATATCAACTTTAGGATCACATATGTGAGAAATTACAGTGCATGTTACTACTACACTAGTTAGTCAATTTATTCGTAGTGAGTAAACCATGGTCACTTCTGCATACTTATCCATGCAACACCTAGCCTGTTACATTTATTTTTTGCATCTAGGTCACATTGTATTCTATGTTTAAAAAAAAGTATTATTTATGTATTTATTATTTCTACATTTACAGTTTGCCTATTAAAGTTATGCTAAAACCAACAGCATCTCTGGTGAGCCCACGGTTGACATCTTCTGGTGTAGACTTTCTGCCTGACAAACTGAGGAGTCAGCCAACGTGACACACAGGGGTAGCAGAGCTACACAGCTAGCAGATGCCCACACTGAATAACGTAACTCGGCTGTAGGGCAGCACAAGCTAGACGTATGAGGAAAGTTCTGTGGTTCTTTGGTTGGTCTGGCCGATGACCCCCAGAACAAGAGGAAACCACTCTTACATGGTTCCAAGCAAACCATCGAGTCAACACAACTGCTGTGCCCCTGCCGCCACTCCACAGCTCCATTTAGGCTTGCGACACGACAGCTGGTTTGCTGGACTTCCACTTCCTCCTCAACTTCCTGCCACTCTGTATGTTTAGGGAGGCCAAGAGGTCACACTGTCATCTGTTCTATCTTAAGCATTTCCACAATCCATTAAGCGTTACTTAGAGGACGGAAGACACTGAACCGTTTTACTCAACCTGGCCTTCTTCCTTTCAAAACACAGATTATTAAATTAACGTTCAGATAGATGCTTTGCCTAATCGTCGAACCAAGAAGGAGCTGTAGAGATCAAAAGCAGACTTTCTTTAACAGCGTGTCTCAGTGGTTTGTGGGCCACTGGTTTTAAAGGCATACAAAGAAGAATTTATCATCATTGATGAGTCTTTTATGTTAGAATGACTCTTTTGTTGCATTCTGAAGTGACTACAGCACTTTTGAGAAACTGGCTATCAAGAGACCCTAATAAGAAAGCAAACACAGTATTTAATTCTCAGACTTGGACTATATTATCTCAAGCAAATGTCAGTGATGTTTGCCTGTGAGAAAGCTGTTGTGAGTGGTTGCCAGGGCGATGCACGGTAGGTTACTTACTTACTGAAGCAATTCTACAAAGCCCAGCCCAAAACCACCACCCAAATTTCTATGATTTTCTCATTCCTAAATATGATTCAGATCTCTCCCTGAATGGATCTTTTCCATTATTTAATCGCAAGCAAAATGTCTAATTGCGTTGCAAAGTTATACGGCGCACCTTCTAAATAGCATGGCAATTTGAGGTTTCTGAAAGTCAAATGTCAAAGGGTTTGTTTTAATCCCTAACCCAAAATACAAGCAAAGGCACCAGTGATTCTCGCTTGAGCAAAAACCAATAGTATTTTATAGAAACAGAGGCTTTCCAACTCACCATCGTACAAGCAGTCCATGCTCTAAGAAGTTCTTCAAGTTGGGTAAAGTCTGACGCAGGTCCGGTGTGGAGAGCCCATGCTGATACCTCAACTGTGGAAAGAGAAACACAGTGGAAATGTATTTGTTAGAACAATCACCACCTGTCTGATCTATGACTATAGAATCACCATGGCATCACCTGGGCATTGTGCCATCAGCTAGTACAGCAGGTTAATTCATTACCCCACAGGTGCGCGTACACACAGACAAAAATGTCTTCCAACCGCAGATGTTTAAGTTATTGGGTCTGCTAGAGCCGCAGAACCACTGACAGGAGACATAAACCAGTCCCACGCCCCTAGCTCGTTTCAGTTTGAATTTAATATTTAATAAAGACATTTTTTTTTCATTTTAAATTTTTTTACAAATTTAAATGACATTTCTTAGAGTAGCATGTATGAGGTAGCATGTATGTATGAGGTGGTTTACCAAGAGCAGATACAGCTTTCTCTGCATGAAGTGGAGTTATCCACACATCTCAAACATTTATAGTCTCATAAACCATCCACCAGAGTGAAACACATCTGCGACACACCACAGGTGTCTAATGTCAGACTCCTTTTAGAGGACAACGGAGGGACTAGAGAGGTAGAGTGAAAGAGAGAGATTGTGTCAAAGACAATGTGAGGGAGACAGATCTACATGATCGAAGGTCCAACAAGCTTGCATGTTTTTATTTCCCCTCTTGTACAATCAGTCAGTCTAACACATTAGATATCAAAGCTCTCTGGAACATCAACACACACCTACAATAATACAGTGTGTGTGTGTGTGTGCTGCAATGAGGTGGGAGGGAAAAAAGACAGAGATAAGAAAAAGGAAGAGTGAGAGAGAAAAATGACACACATCTGGAATGAATAGGGAAAAGCATGAAAATGTTGCCAAAGAGCAAAAGTTTCTCCTGTTCTTTAAAAACTTGAAACCAAGATCAACACAACTATTCCCCTGAATGACAAAACCAACCAATCAAAAGTGAAAATCAAACACGCAACAATAAAAAGTGACACTACTTAAATAAAACACAGCGCCTCCCTTAGGCCTGGAGGTGAAACACTACAATAGTGCATCATTTGTTTTCACTAAAAACAGCAAGTGCAGGAGGTCTCAAGGTAGCTCCCTGACAAACATCTGGTCTATCCGGCCACATGGCAGCACCCTCCCTTTGTCTTCATATATCCCAATCAATCACAACAGCATAACAGTGACGGATGATCCACATGTGATATCAATGATACACTTGTGATACATCTGACACTGCTGCCACACTACCACACTGATTTCTCAATATTGTGTGATCCAGTTTTCAAGTTTTCTACAGCAGACCTGTAAAAATGTGCAAAGCAGGACTAAGTGTGCACGCACACACAACACATGTGAATTAGGCAGATACTGAAGGGAGCAAGTGAAATACTGCCTACAATTTCTGGGGCCCGTTCCAATCCAGTAGAACTGACCTTTAAGTCCAGAGAATGTTTTATTCTAACTACTATGATTATTTTGTTATTTTTCACAAGAGTCTCTGCATGACAAGATTGTCCTCATAAGTTATAATCGACTTTATACAAAAACAACAGCAGTCTATGGCAGGTTTTAATTTAGATATCCAGGTACAGTAAATGTGTGTGTGTGTGTGTACGTGACGTCTCTGTAGCCTGACTGTGTGTGTAGTCTCACTGCTTTCCGACAAAGGTCTCCTTAGGATCCACCTTTTGTTTCTGTACCGAGGGCACTGATCCAAGTCTCTACTGGTGATAAAACGGTCAAAACCCATAACATTCATTCAGTCATTCATGGATAAAACTCTTGCTTTGCCCATGACCAGATGACCATGTGCAGGGATCTGCATTCACACCAAAAGAAAAAGGTCTTCGGAATTCCGTGCCAACAGCAACACCACTCACGTTTAGGAATTAGAATGGGCCGTACCACTTCTCCTGGCCGACTGCCTAAGACCATGTTTGTTCAGTGTTTTTCTGACACAGATACTGATTAGATTAAACCCAAAAGTCAGTGAAATTTTCCAGAAAAGTGTAAGAGAAAGTGAAGTAGGATGGATATGGTTGGAACAGCCAGACACACAATCCCGACCCCCTTGTAAAGCATCGACTCCGCACGAAGGGTTTCACGAACAGTCCCTTATGTTGGGAAATAAGGTTTTTGATCTGGAGATGATCATTATTGGGTGCATGATGACGTTCTGTGATGAGCTGTCTAAGGCTCTGTTCCAAGACCTAGTAAGGGGCCCTACAGCCTATTTACATTACAGCATACAGCCTAAGAACATTAAACTGTAAGTGACTGTTTGGAATACTCAGCATAGGCAGCAAGTTTGCATGGCACACAAATTAGGTGCTGGACAGGAGATGTGACATACAGTTTATTCTATAGTTTTTTTGCTAAGCTAACAACGCAATCCTCTTATCAATGCAATACTTTAAAATACTTTTCAAATACTCTAAAGATCAATAATAATTCTAATATAAATAATAATTTTAAAAAAGACTTCTTGACAGAAGCACTTGTTGGCCGTCTTGAAAAGTTGCCTTTTAGGCAGCATGCTAAATTTTGTAACAGAATGTGTATTTTTTTTAAGGTCTGTCATTTTTCCAAAACTGAGAATTGAAACGCAGCCAGGCGTGCTGATATGAAACCCGACAGGAACCACAAGGAAGAGCGTAACGATGACATCATCACATCCAATAGGGCGCAGTTGCAATTGTTTAGTGTGTGTGGCCATTGTGTAGCTTTTCATTCAGCTCTGGTGGAGTGTTCCCCCATTGGCACGCCAACCCTTCTCATATCTCATGCCTTTATTTATATATGTATAGACAAACATGTACAAAAGTACAAGGAATGATATGTTTTTGCACTCTAAAAAAACATCCTGTGGCAGGTCATTAATTCAACAAGTAGTCATCAATAATCACCCAGCCTATCCCTGGGGCAGCTTGCCCTACAAAGCAAAGGCATTATGGAAGGAAATCTGCTGCTGCAATTTTGCATGTCAAAGGCATTTGGCATGCACATCTGATTTCATTACTGCCTTTGTTCATCCTTGCAACTCTGCTACATGTGTTTAAGAGCCGCGCACATCTGGCCCGTGAGCCCTTTGCTGGCATGCCGCGTGACGGAGGTATGCATGCTCCTTTTCCCCTGGGTGCTTTGCATTACACCGTAGCTTGAGATGCAGCTTTGTGAATTGCTTTTGGCAAAGGATGCTGGGATAGATTATAGTACAAACCTGTTTATTAAGTATTTTTAAGCAAACAACTGCCCCGTTCCTTCTCATACTCTCAGCCCAATGACAGATAAATAAATAGCCAAGTCGCAGGAAATGCACAATCACTGCAGACAGACAGGGGCGTATCAGGGAGCTGCAAGGATCTGCGCGTCAGCCTTAATTAAAAGCGACGGTCTGACACGCTGACAGACCTAAGCAACAAACAGAACAGAGGGTGGTACAAGGTTCTCGCGAATGAAGATTGGAAAATGTACAAAAACCGACTGAGAAAAACAAACTCCAGAATGAACCAACCTGACAATATATTCAGTTATTTTCACACTGCACAGAGCTCTAAATCAAAGCTAGTGTTGACAGACAAAAAGCACAAAGAATTGTGGGAGAATAATGTGTTGCTGTACAGAGATATACGCTGTGATTTAAAACCATGAATAACATTAAAAAAAAACTCAGAGTGCAGTAACATTTGGAAGCCACTGAATAATTTTTTAATTTTGAATAAACAAAATTACCGGTTGCTACACCAGGCGACAAAAAGCACAATGAAAAAATATAAGGCTGTAAGTACTGCTCACCAGCCTTGAAACTTAAATTATTTAATTATTATCAAATACCTGCCATCAGCGTATAACAGACCTTTAGGAAATCGAATGGTAAACAGGTCTCACTCATAATCTCCTCTCCCTCCGGTTCTCTCAGTTGTTGTTTGCCTGTGGTTCTCTGTTTGTCCTTGATGGTGATATGGGGTTAGTTCAGGTAATCTGAGGTGTGGAGGTTTGCGTCTGTATGAATATGATACGGGAACACTCCTCTGAGATCATTCCTGTCTCCCCTCTCTGACCCACATGCTCCAGACTCCTCAACACTATCCAGATACAACTCGACTAAGGTTCTAGAATTTCTTCCATAGATGAGAGATGAAATATCCAGATTGGCCCTGAATAAAAGACAGGTTGCTCTCCGACTGTAGGCTTGAAAAGGTGTATCTGATACCACAGTGAAACAGCATGTTTGCCTTGTGCCTCGATGTCACAGTAACACAAGAAGCTCTGGAATCAGTTAGGTCATGACTTTCTAGATTTCTAACATACTGGTCAAATTGAATGGCATGCCAATGTAAGAATAAAGCAATTTCATATGTCAGAATGTAACTTTTTAATAATGTATCTATCAGAATTAGCCAATGACTACGTAGATGCTTGGAAAAAAACTCTTCCTGTGAATGTGCATCTATCAGCATTCCCAAATAAATATTTATTTTTTCTTTACAATAAATACAGAAAAGTAACTGAATGAGAGTGAACAAACAGTGATTAATGCTTATATAAAGCAGGCTATTATAAAATACACTATTATAAAATTATGTTTATTATTAAAAAGTGTTTATTCTGAAAACACTATCATTCGTGTAAATAATTCCAATTTCCTTTATATGTTTTTCAGACATGTATCAACTGTGCATACACACACACAAGCACACACACAACATATTATAAATACTTAACTGAAAAGCTTTCACCTGGAAACTCATCTGTGTTCTGTTTGTGTTTCATCATTGTCCACATAAGAATCAACAGCTCATTCTGTTGTCAGCCTGTTATTATTTCCCACCTCTGTCAAAGTCAATTTTCCTACATTCTTAAGGCTTGCAGAGGCTCTTATTTTGTGAGACAAATTGGAAGTGACACAGGATATGAATGCTGCCTCCCAACTGAAACCTCTTTATGCCGTCAGAGGTCATAGCGATGAGTGTTTTGTCATCCGAAAAGTCACAACAGTTCAATGCAAAGGAATTTCCAGAACCTCTTGACGAACCGGCGCAGGAGATGCGTGAGGGGACGGAAATGTGTGAGGCCATAACTTTTCATCAGCGGAGTTTTTTACAAATGTGGCAACGCTGATCCAAACTCCAGAGATCTCACTGCGGTAATTTACAATAAAAAATTAATCCTTTAGGTATAGCCAAAGACATCTTGCCCTCGTAGTTAAAAAACACGTTGTGGGGAATGGTTTTACTAGTTTGCTGAGTTCTTGGTCTCCCAAGGGGAGGCAATCAGGGGCCCCGGATGGTCCCCTATTAGTCTGCTATGGAAGGGCCGACACAGGTGCTGCCCTTATGTTACACACCCAGGTCAGAGCTACAAAGGGCATAGATGAAGACAAGCATACTTCTCCCAAACTGACTTTTGATAATAAAGGCTGCGATGAATTATCAACTTTTATGTCCCCAGGCCAAGGCCTTTGTTGGAATCTCCGTTCCAGGTTAATCAAAGGTTTCATGTAGGCTAGGAACCGCCTCGTGTCAAATGGCAGGTACACAGAGCGCAATCCTATTTGAGAATGTCAGAAAAATGGTCATATCTGGCAACCTTGCTCTAACCTTGAAGAGAAAGCATTTATGAGGAGATCTCTGCTGAGATCTGACTACTCACATACATCAGAGTCATTCCTTGTAAATTAATGGACGGGGAAGAAATGTTTGACAAGCCTTGGCTTCAATCACTCGTGCTTATAGCCACTCTGACCCTGAATCTTAGAAGGTTTCATAAAAGACAGGCCTTCATTAAACTGGCCAAATGCCTGTGTATCTCTGTTCGCTGACAGTTCCCCCAGTTCACATGCAGCACTGGTCTACATCTTTAACTGATAAGCCTATCCATAATACAGCTCTACCAGCTTGGCTTTCTCTAAATCCCGACTGACTTTGCCAGTGTTTGTCATTGTAACTCCAAGGCCAAAGCGCTTGGCATGGCTGACCAGAGCATTTTTGCGTAAACTAGCATAAAAGAAACCTACAATATTTGGGTCATTTAGGGGAAAAGCATGCATTCATTAGCTACCACCGCTAATACACACGACGAGCCAAATGTTACTGAGGCACTGAAAGCAAAATAGCCCGAAGTGAGAAAACAATGTATGAGGTCTTTGAAAACACTGTGGCTTACAGGTCAGGTAAGGTACTCGTTTTAAATCAAACATCAAGGAAAATGATAGTGCTTTTAAAACGTCCCTTGCTGAGCTGGAGGCCAAGTGCAGAAACACTACAAAACACGCAAACCATCACCAAATGTCTACGCAAAAATTCTGGTCACTTTGGTTTGACACTAAGCTTGGAATGGAAAGTGGGCTTATGCAAACCACAATGTCTGCTTGAAAACACATGCTATCATTCACTGGGCGCTCTGGCTACGACGTTAACAAAATTAGCCATGAAAACTCCCAATGGTCTGTAGCCATGAAGATGCCTCGCAGCTATTCTCCATTCAGACGTCTCTCCAGTTTTTAAGCCAATTAACCTCTAGCATATCAGATTAGCATGTGCATAATATTCTCTTTTTCATTGTTTTGAGCATTTAAAGTACATAATGCAAGACATTCAGTGATATGTTGCATACTCTCTATCTCTAGTCAAGACAAAGTAAAGCACAGTACACTTGCGTGCCCCTTTCCAGTCAACACAATGTCCAAGCGTCTTTATCCTAAAGATTAACACCTGTTGCGGCTATAAGCCTAGTTAACTTGCCTTTCAAACACACTGTTGACAGTTTCTGAAACTATCTGTGAAAATATGAGGACAGACATTTTTAGCAAGGATTTAATACGATATTACAGGATTTAGAGCGATTACCCTGAAATGTCTTTTATTGATTGACGAATAATCTCGCGCCAATTGGAAATACCTCTCTTGAGCCCAGAGGAGAAAAAAGATCATACATTCCACAGAGAGAAGACAAATCCCATAATGCCACCTCAGGTTTCCTCACAGCCCTGACCTCCATCTCCAGCCCTCTTTACAACAACACTAACTTTAATTTTTTTTCTACCACTTTTCATTAATTTTCCTCCCTCCATTCAACCCTTTCTATGTCCAAATCCATAATAATAAAATACAGGAGTGGTTATACACACTTATCCAAATGCCAACAAGCTTAATTCAAAACATCTAGAGTTATTTAACCTTACACTTTATTATCGTATTGCATGGACACGTTACAGAGACAACATATTTACATAATTATGGGAAAGTCTTACCGAGACAAATGGGAAATTTAATTTGGAGACCACCGCTAACAAGAGCCCGCTGTGTTTTCAGGTCCGATATCATAATAAAACAGGATATCACATGGCAAATAACGCACATGCAAAACTTGAATCACAACTATAATTGGACTGACAAGAAATTGATGTGGCATGACAAGCTTCAAATGCCTAAGAACAATTTGGGTGCATTCCATACGTTCTTTGTATGCCAATGCAATAACGAGCTGACTGATAAAGCCTATTCTAGGCAATCTATATACTGTACATGTATTTTTAAGTATAGGTTCTATAAGCTAATGTTACATTCTTCAGGTGATGTCATAGACTGGGCATCTACAACATTGTAGGAATTTGATAAAAGGTTTAAGTCTCTGCCTTGAAGTCTCCAAACAACTTGTTAGTAATGATGGAAAACTACAGTTAGGTCAGAAAC
>JAZGTI010021537.1:0-10125 GCA_036877585.1 Botia kubotai | reverse complement strand
TCAATAGTTTTTCCAGGTAGCCACAGACTAAATGGATGTATTTAAATGTGGTGACCACATAACGTTTTTTATCATCCCGTGAAACGCTTAAAAAATGTATCTCGAGCACCTGTCACTTTATTCTTGCACAAAAGAATGCGTTCTGCCTGACCAAGTCTGCCGCATTTACTGCAGTGCACGGGTCGACAACACAATGGCAAGATGAGATTCCCGCAACCAGTCACCGTCTGCATCTCTCGCTCTTGTCTCACGAAAGAGAGAGAGAAAGCTGGCCAATAACAGACAGTAGTGGTGGAGGGTAGCACTGACCCTGCTGCACACTTTGTGTTCCCAGAGCGAGCAGCTGGGCCTCCGCTCCTGCTCTCCCGTCCGCACTGGCTACTGTACAGCTGACATTTATGTAAGCGCCGCACCAGAGGGGCCCATGTGACCGAGAGGAAACATCTCTCAACATCTGGTTTCAACATGACCAAAAGAGAGTTCCTCTAGCCGCGTTCAGCACGACTCCTGCCGTTTCACCATAACACCATCTATCTCCTGCAGATGCAATCTGCCCGCGTTTGTTCGCAGAGAGCGCATGGCATGAAAATACATTTGTATTGTTAACGAATGGATGCAAAGCTCTGCAATACAAGTACATCTAGAAGTTTCTGCATGTGCGTGTGGTTGTTGAATCTAGAGGGCCGTAAGGTGAAAACACAATCTGTTGGACTACTACGGCATGGAAAGAGACTGATCAGGTGGGAGACAGGGAGGTTAAAATATGCTGAAAATGAAAAATGTAAAGGGCTACTTAGCTTATTAATCAAAACTTAGAGAGAAATGTATGGCGATACATTTGTAGACTTTTAATGATTTTTAAAGATATAGTTATAAAAAAGTAAAAATGTCAATAATTTTTACATACGGGTTAATATTGTATCTGTATATATATATATATATATATATATATATATACACAAGCATCAGCGTCAGATCTTCTTTTATTAAGCAGCAATATTTGCCCCCTGGAAATAATCTTCAGGGGCATTGTTCCCTGGCATTAAATATGCTTCTATCAGTATTGATGGTGTCATTAGTATCAATACTACTGATTTTCTATACTCACAAATAAATAAATGTAAATACAATCAATACACACTACATACAGAACCTGAAGGCTCAACAGAGAAACAGTAGATCGGCAGAAATCTGTAGATTTCTGTCTAATAGTCCAATCAGAACTCCTCATCTTCTAGATCAGTGATCACGTACTCTAGAGGGCTTGTGAGAGACTCTACGGTCGATCAGCTAGCAGAAACACATTCTTCCCATGTCTCGCATAAAAATACACCTGAAGTCTCAGCCAGCTGCCCTCCTCCAACACCATACATTTTAAACCAGCCAGTTACACAGCTGCCTGGACCAGCCAGGTGAATTATTTATCATCTCCAGCCATTGTATTTCTCCTCCTACTCGCTTCATTATACCACATGACATGCCAACTGTTCCTGGCACGCTGGCATCTGGCACTTGAGTGGCACTGCCTAAGCGGGACCTCGCCAGGCCTGTTTGAAGCTAATGGTGTCTGCAGTAATATCATCTAAAAACAAATACATTGATTTTCAACAGTTCCATTTAATCATGTCTGATTGACCAAAGTCTACGTCTGTGTCTATTTTGTCACAGATACGTTGCTTTTAGGTTTTAGCTTCTGTATAACGGAAAATAACGCATAAGCTGATTTGTATCTAGGTTCACGCTGAACCTGCATACGTTTGTTAAATTTTCTGCAATGATTTAAAGGGAAAACGTGTGGTAAGTAATTTTTAAAAAAAGTAATTTAAATATGGCGAAATAAAACAGAAAATACACACGCATTACTTAATTGTCCAGTATTTTAAAATATTTTGTTATATGTCATTTCTATAAAAGTAATGAACATGCAGGCGAGTGTGTAACAATTATTACGTATAACACGTAATTATATTTATCATGACTGAAGTATGACTCAAAACAAAAGCTTTTTCCTGCTTTTTACAAAACTGCAAATGAAATAATAGGTAAAGACGATTCAACAAGCAGCCTGGGGAATCTAATGTTATATTTGGGAACAGTGGCTTCTGGAAAATGGCCTTTTCTGTTGAGTCGTAAATCTGGCTAAATCCAGCACTGGAAATGGTGGAAACAGGAACGCGCATGGTGTCGTTTGTTCTCTGGTTGTCTTCTCGTGTCCCTCCCTGCCTTCTGGATGTAGAATCTTCATTCAACAAAGTCTAGGAACATCACCCTGGTCGTTATTCATAAGCACACATACACGCACACTCGCACACGGACACACACTCATGCATAGAGAGCAGAGGGCAGCCATGATGGATGAGAAGAGACTTCGCTGATAAGAGAAAGGCCTTTTTTTGCCTCCATTATAGAGGAACACACACACACTCTCTCTCACTCACTCACACACACACACACACACACACTTTCAAACATTCTACAGGAAACAGAACTGTGGCATTTTACCAGAAGTGTCTGATAGTGAAGTGCAGTGTCAGCTTTGTGCAGAAATCCATAATATCAGATATTTTCAGGTGGCTTGTGTAAAGAGGTAAATGAATACAGGAACATAACGTACCAAAAATGAACATTTTGTAAAGAAAATGGGGGTTCGAAACAGCCACAATGCTAGGATGTGCTGAGTGGTAACTTACTCTGCCTAAATCAAAAGAACGCACCCCTTAATATCTCTGTGAAATTACCTGGATAAAAGTAGAGACCCGTTTAAGTCTATGAGATGTTTATACTCAAGCACATCAGATTTTTTAGAAAAGATAGTGGCACACCTCATCTCAATAAAGCTGCTTGATTGGAGGTATTATTAATGTCCATGCTACAAGGTAAACATAATGAATGTTCACCTTGTACAACCTTGTAACACACCTTGTGTGTTACGGTTTCAAATTAAGGTCCGTAGTCTGTTCTAATTCCTGACTATATAAGTATAGGTATATATATATATATATAAATATATAAATAAGTGGACATAAACTGTTTTCCCTAGGCCAGCAATGCTCAGTAAATTTATGCTTACCTAGCTCCCAAGTGTATCTGTAATTTTAAGTGTATGTGGATGCGTGTGCCTGTGTTTGCGTCTCTGTGTGCGCAGCTGTGCACGCATGTCTACGTGTGGGCGTGGCTGAGTTCTTTATTCCGTGCTCCCACACCCTTAAGGTCACAGTCAATTAAAGTAGACGGAAAACAGACTGAACGCATTCAGATCGTTTGCAGCTACACCTTAAAACTTGCACGCTCTCTTAAGCACACAAACTCACAACCTTATGCCATATAACCGCAAAAAATGGACATTACAGTAAGAGAAAATGAAAAACAACCAAAATGGAGTGAGTATGGGGCTAGGAGGCCCCCACGCTGATGAATTCTCCCAGACGCTGGTCTGGTAATGAGGTCACAGAACTGTCAGACAGACCCCCAAACAAAGCCACTGTGATCTAGGGTCGGTTTGTCCCTCAGACACATACACTGTTGATAGAGGCTATCAATCACACACACACACACACACATACACCTCTTTAATAATACACATCATAAACATCAACAATTCTGATTCAATTTCTTTAAAGGGACAGTTCACACAAAATGAAAACTCAGCATGTACTCACCATCATTTCAAACCTGTATGTTCCTTCAGCATAAAATAAATGTCTTTCTATGGAACACTAAAGATGAAATTTTGAATAATGTACAGGTCACTCTCATCCATGCAATTTCAATGAACAGGACCTAGAGCTTTCCTGTTTCAAAACGGGCACAAAATAATTTAGACCGATTCTGTAAACAAACACAGTCAACCAATTAATTTGAAAAGGACTCAAAAGAACGTCACGTCATTCATATGGGACACTTTTTTGTGCACTTTTTATAGTGTGAAAGTGTGAAAACTCTGGTCACCATTCATTGTAACTCTATAGAAAACAGTTACCAGTAAATTCTTATTTTGCCAAGTCTAAACTAAAATAAACTGAACTATAACAAACGAACCAAAATAAATCCAATGAATTAATTAAAAGTTCATTTTGGGTGAATTAATCCTCCACAAAATCAATCCAATTTTTTAATTAAAAATGAACAAAAACAATTCTATAAATTTAAGTGAATCAATTTGACCCTTTTTATCTCAAACCATCCCCGAGTCTTTTCACAAAACGTCCCAGAAAAACGCACATTTACTCACACATAGCTGGTGAGGCAAAGGGTTAAAGCATAGAAAGCTGGGAAAATAGAACTTTTCTTTGGCAATTAGTTCTGATGAGCAGGTTTGTTAGGCAGCAGCTATTGAAGGTCTATTTATAGAGATCGCTTCAGGAGAAAAACCTGAGATGCGGCCATGCAGATCAGAGGAAGAGGGGGATAAAAGCAGGGAAATGAAAGAGGAAAGGGGGATGGTGGAAAAAAGTGAGAAAGACATGGCCTTCTGCCTCAGAGGAATGCAGGGCAGCCTCTGTTCGGTAATGCCACGCTCTTGTAGCGAATGAGTGGACGTCCGCCTGCCCCCTTATTCATTAGACACAGTTTGTTTGCATTGTTCATACTCGGTTCATCTTTACATCACCTCACTTGTGTCAAAAAGCCGGTTTGCACTTGTGCAGAGTTCAGAGTCGAACGCAGGGCCATTAATTAACCAAACGAGTCCACACGCGATTATTTATTCATAAGAGATCAACGAGTTTGATTTTGCAACGCAAACATCAGAGACAAACATGGGAATGAGTTACGTGAAGCTCGTTTTTGGTCAAAAAACAAATAAATAAATAAAGTGTCTACCGGAGTCTCTGGCTTTTTCCACTCAGGGTGCATAATTGCCAGCATTCCTCTTAAGAGCAAATTCCATGGAAACTGCCCCCCTCCGTTCGTCTGAACCTTGTGAAAACTTTAAATAGTGTTTTATGTTGCGTGATTATTTCTGCCTTGTAATTCTGTCAGAGGGTGGAGGGGGTCTCGGGCTCTGAAAATTACCTCAAATAAAACGTGGTGGGAGTCGGCTGATGCAAGTGTCTCTCGCAAACACAAAGACATTTTGGAGGATGAATAAAAGAGAAATAAATGTAAACAGAGGACAAACAGGCAAGGCTACAGAAACTTTTTTTACTTTTAAACTTTTAAGCTAGTTTGGTAGATTTAACCATTTTGGATAAAAGAGTGAAGATGTGTGCACTGTAAAACAATTACATAAAACCACACACTAACAGAACAAACACAATGAACACACAAAGAAACAGATCACCAAAAACTTAAACTGTGTCATATTTACTCACCCTTAAGTTTATTCAAACTTGTGTGACTTGAATATGGAATATCGTCAAAGATTTTGAGTACTGGTCAATGTTTACAATGCAATTAAAATAAATGGCTTCAAAAAGGAAAAAAGCACCAGAAAGTATCATACAAGTATTATAAAAGTAGTCCATGTCTGTATAGAAAGCTATCATATGGCTTTAAATAACTTTAAATGACAGAATATATTACAAGACTGATATGGGCCACTTTATGATTGTTTTATGGTAATTAAGTAATTTTATGTTATTTGCTTAAGAAAAACAGGAAGTCAATCTTGCATGACTGGAACAACTTAAGGGCGAGTTAAAAATTAAAATTTTAATTTTTGAGTGAAATATTCCTTTAACATACAAATACATATTTATGTCGTGTTGGATTATTCAGCAAAAAAAAACAAAAAGGAAAAACCAGGGTCCATCGTATGCCAAGACTATAAATATATACACATACAACAATTTGTTACAGCTGAGAAGACATCTGTTTCTCAGTATCTGAACTCTGAGCATGAACTACACTTGCTGTTTAATATAAAACATCAATTTAGTGGATAGGTTTTCAAGCCTTACTGATTCAAGATCGTATTGAGATTGAGGGACAGAACTGCAGAGAGACTGCCAGCCCAGCTCCCTCAGGAGAATCACACAGCCCACAAATCAGTTTAATGTTTCACTGACAGCCATGGCTGTTCACAGGAGGAACCACAACTGTGCAAACCCCCCCCCACCCCTTCACCCCTCCCTCCCGCTGCTGAATAAAGTGAAACTGAAGTATTTTCTCCACACACATAGACGGGAAGAGAGAAAGACAGAGAGACAATGTTTTACTGGTGAGTCTGTGTGAAAAAGCAACGTCTGTGCCTGGAGGAGAGATACTGTGTCTGTATGGATAGAAGACACCAACAGGAAAGAAGAGACTGTGTCTATTTGGAGACAAGCTAATAGAGATCATTCTCAGAACGTTGGCTAACATTCTCTAAAACTTCTCTCAAACGTTTCAAAACTATCTTGCAACATTATCAGAATGTTTTTAACATTTTAAATATGTGCACAGAAAAAAAAGTTAATTTTTTAATGTTCCTAGAATTTTAACATTAACATTTCTGTTACTTAATGGCAACATTCTTACAACCTACATTTGTTAGATAGTAAGGGTCTGTTTCAGCATGTAAAGGATAGAATGTGTTTTAATGAAGAGGCATTGTGTTAGCTTGAGGCTATTAAAGAGGCACTGTGTCTGTGTGGAGAAGAGCCTGTGTTAGTTTATACAGATGAGGCTGTCTGCTGTGTTAGACTGTGTTTGCTTGTAAAGAACAGACTGTATCAGCTTTTAGAGGATCGACTGTGCCTGTTTGAAGAGGTGAGCCTGTGTGTGCTTGAAAAATTGAGACTGTGCCTGTATGTGGAGGTCATCGCGCCCCGCTGTAGCAGAGAGAGCGCACAGAGCGTAAACACATTAACGTCACTGTGCTGCTGTACGCTCGGCTGCATTCACAGACTCTGACTCATCAGGGCTGGAATGGGAAACAGAGGACACTGGCAAGGGGGAGGCCCAATACAGTCTCGCCACTGCCATGCACTTGCAGACACAATTACACACACACATATAATATAATATATATACACACACAATGTTGGTATGTATGTATATATGAATATATATAAATATATATATATTCTGTATATATACAAACATACACACATAGCCTCTGAAACACACATACACACAACTGCTACCATCATCTGGAAAGCATCTTAGAAAGCTAAAACCTAAGAATGGATGTCACACCGTCGTGCGTGACATTAAAGGTTTACTAGCTGGTTTTACGTCCCGTTACAAGCATCACACTTTACACAGTCTTTCATTAGAGGGAGCTGTAAACGTCAACAGCCATTACCTCATCGGCGAGTCACATGGTCTGCATGACATCAGTCAACACTCCTAGCTGAAAAAATAGTTAACTTACACCTTTGTATGCTCCTTCTCTTTCGCTTTCACATTATAAACAACGTTTTTGCAGGTGCAAACATCCAGCGGTGGAAATGTTTTGCCCATCGACAGAAACAATATTATCATACACAATAATGGCTTTTCTGTGTTCGGCAAAGCTCAGATTCCATTACAGCTAAAAGCAAACAGTGATGCTGTTGAGTCACGCCCGTTAAGCACTATAAATACAGACCTGCTCTGTGCTAATGGTCTGTAGCCTTGGCACCACCAACCGCAGGTGGCAGGATGGAGTGATGGCTGAGACAGGGTGAAGGAATGGCACCCGTGTCGATACATCTGAGTTCCCTTCTGACATCGTCACTCAACAGGGGTGAAACTATGGAAACCACACCCAAATCAAGAGATGACAGAAATGATTGTCACATTAGTCAGGGACCCAAATCGGCTGTGGCTTAAAATGCCGCTTAAAATATCCCATCAGGCCGCAGTGTAAAGCCACCTGCCAAAATCACTGTTTATTGTGTGTGATTTAATAGGTCTTGGAAGAAGAAAACGGCAGTTCTGTTATGTCACACCCAAAGTTTAAAGACTGTTGAAAGGACACTGTAGCTCAGCTCCAAAATCTAGCAAACTGCCTTTGGAAGCAGTATTTTAAGTCATCATAGGCACACTACAGACACGAAGCCGTTCCAGAAGCTAGCCATTTCCAATATTCTGTCTGCTAAAGTACCTCCCTTTGCCCAAAGGCAATCCCAGAATGCTTTGCTCCCATACAGAGTGCTATTTGTGTCAGAGCATTTTAATGGTCTCTTATAAGGTTCCCTAATGGTTAACATGCTGCCTTAGTAGGCAGCTGCCTATATAGACAGCTCGAGAGGCTTTTGGAATGAAGCCTGTGTGTGTGCATATCTACTTCCTTAAGAATCTGTAACCCAAGTCAGAGAAAGACCTCAGAGGTGCATTAATCAGTAAAAGTAGGTCTCTGTTAGGACATCTAACACTGGGGACCAGGTGATTGAGATTGGGGCCCTCCAAAGGACAGCCTTCCGGAGGTTAGCATAAGCCACCGTGTTGAAAAGCACAGGATAGGCTAGCCCAGTGTTGAAAAGTGGTAAGTGGATCTAGGGTTAATGGTGTCTTTGCTTGTGTGCATGTGTGTGTGCTTTTATATATGATGAGAATGTGTGTGTGTGTTTAGAGTGTATAAGTTTAAGTGCACGCATGTTTCCGCATGTGTGTGTGCATCTAAGCATGTCTGACAGCGCAGCCGTTTGCTCGGGAGTGATGGAGGGCGTCCCGAAATCTGATCGCGCCACCAAGGCCGGTACACTGCCCACCCAGCGAGATGAAGACGAGTGTGTGGGTTATCGGGTGTGTGCAGATGCTACACCGCAAACAAACACACACACACATTGACTGACACAATAATATGTTGTTTTGAAAACCTAAGGTTGCGTAAAAATTCCAAACAAAGGATGTAAATGTTCTTTGTTACTCAATAATAATGTTAGTATTCTGTGTATCTGCTGCTTTATCATTTGACGATGGTGCGACGAACAGCAGCTGACATACAAACATACAGAATTAAAGCGTTTTCTCTTCAAAATAAAGCCCAGTGATTCTCTTACAAACAAACATTGTAAAGAACACAAGCTATACTATTGCAGTAGTATTAATATTTGCCACACAAACAACACATGCGATAACGAACAACTGAAACTGCTTCAAAGAGTCAGAATTTAAAAAACAACAACCTCGTTAAGTGATGATAAAGCTCATATTCATATACTGTGACCACAGGCGATGTGCGCGTCAAACGAATTACCACTTTCTGCATTTGACGGCCTATTTAACATAATCAGATGGACAAGAGAATTTAAATCCCTGATATATCCAGCCTCTGATTCTAGATCTTATTGGTCTCAGGGACATCACATTTCTGACCACAGGACTGTAGATTGCACTGGTTTGAATAGATCACTGGGGGTTGCTGGGCTAACGTGACCAATCTGTTGTCGGCTAGGCTGCCTCAAGAAGACAGATTACTCCTCTCCAGGCAGCTCAGGGACAGACGAGCACCACAACTCCAGAGGGAGGGTTCCCATTCCGGCTCCAATTCCCATTCCATGTCCTATTCCTGTCGGCTCTAATGATCCAATGCAATATTTCAGCACAAAGGGATTCTAAACAAGGTGGAAAAAATATATTCCGCTCTAGCCGTGCATCTCTTCCAACAGATTTCCGAGACCCTCCGCGGGCTTAGTGTCAGGTCAGGTAACTCACACGAGCTCAGTGATGCATTCTGATGAGAAAAATTAATTCTTGTCATGTCAGAAACCGAATCAGTGTTTAATATTTTATTTTCATAATAAAGTCACCACTGTGCTGACTGAATATAAAGTATCAAAGTGACAGTCCACCTAAAAAAATGTCACCATTTATTCAACCCCATGTGTTTCAAATCCCACAACTTTTCTTCGGTGCTACACAAAACAAGATATTTACAGCAGACGAACTACTAATCAAACATAATCAACAGCGATCAAAAAAAAATGTCAAGACTGGACTTGCTTTGTGGAATATGGGACAGCATGATTCATAAACACAGACACCGCAGTCAGACTTTCCAAAACCATAATGCTCAGCAAAGGCCAGTGGTGATTATCAGACAGGAAGTTACGAAGATCAACCAATCAAGTCAGCTGAGAAAGACAGGAAGTGACACACAGTCAAGCCTCATCAGTTCCGCTCCAGTCATATTCGAACTTTAGCTGTGCAGATGGATCACATCCTACAGGCACAAATACAAGTACAATGAACCAGTACATTAAACCAATGCTGTCA
>JAZGTI010021536.1:0-10126 GCA_036877585.1 Botia kubotai | reverse complement strand
CACACATCCACTGGACCCTGAAAGCGTCTGAACTAGTCTGGTGAACAGAGAGCGAAGCAGGAAGAAATTAAAAGGGTGAACATTTGCTTAAAGCTGCAATCTGTAACTTTTTTGGGTTGAAGTACATGACAGATCAGTTTTCAACACAATCTCCTCAACCCCTATTTACAACCAATTTTTTGGAAAATTTCCTTGAATGATCATTTGATTAAAATGTTTTTATCCAGAGCAACTTTCTATACAATTCATTCACTACAAGGAAAATTTTCCAGGATTAGGTACCACTAAGCCACGGTACTCTCAATGCCAGTGCGCACCAAGACATCAGATGAATGAAAGTTGCGTTTAATCCCCTCGAGACAGCTTATGTGTTCTCCTGCGCCCTCATTATGGATCAACAGACGCTCTGCGTGTGACTGCGTCTGCGCTTTTATGCCACAAATGATGAAAAGCATTGAACATGAAAGCGCTTTGCCTTCCACATGTATCTGTAGAAAAGCAGAAGCGCAAGCTTTTATTATGTCACGCAAGATTCAGATCAGCTGATGGTGGTGATCTAGAATCCCACGGCAGTGTGTGTGTGTATGTGTGTGTGTGTGTGTGCGTGTATGTGTGTGTGTGTATGTGTGTGTGTGTGTATGTGTGTGTGTGTGCGTGTGTGCGTGTTTGTGTGTATGTGTGTGTGTGTATGTGTGTGCGTGTGTGTGTGTGTGTGTGTGTGCTTGAGTGTTTTGCTTATTCATGCATGCATGTGACATTTTCACGAGGCATCATTACTCGTGCCCAAAGAGGATCTGTGTGTAGAGTGAGACTGAAGGACAGTGTTCTGTCTGTGTTCCGATCTGATTTCACAGCGACATCTTCACAAGACCAATGAAGTTTCCTATGATTTGGAAAAGACACGCTCATAAAATGTGATATGTACGTTTTTAAGAGAGAGAGAGAGAGAGAGAGAGAGAGAGAGAGACATGAATGTCATGATGTGTGATAATCACTGCGCTCTGTCACAATTACAGCCCCCCTCCCGTGAGCTGTGTGGGGCAGAACATGTCAGTTTGTGTTTGTTTAACCCTGTGCTGCAGAGTGTTGCCCTGAGGCACAGCAACACACTTTATATTCATTCACATCAGCATATAATATGCAAGGTCATCATTTAACCAAGAAAGTTGAGAAGTTGCTATGAGGTTTTATTCGGTGTGTAAGTTGATTTGATGTGCCAATATTTGCCAAAAGTACATAAATATTCTATTCTAGTCTATTATTAATATTATTATTGTTATATTCTAAACAAAGCATTTAAAATGAACTCAAATGTTCCAAATCGGTGGGTTAAGTGGCCATGTGTGATGTAATTGTGTTTAATTATGTTTAATTGATTTTAAGTGCATATAGGAGAACGTACGCTTGTCTTTTTAAATTAAAAGCCTCGACTGAATGGAAACCATGATGTATATTTACGTTTTTAGTATCTTTATCTTTTGAGGTAGCAGTGCTTTTATTTTGAAAGTTCATCTCTCACAGGTCCAGGAGTTCATCTGTTCAGGCAGATCCTGGGTCACCCGACTTCAGACTGAATGTGATCCTGTGATAAAATGTGATTATGAGATTTAAAATGCAAATAATTGAAATATGTCAAATGTGTTTGAAGTGTTTGTGTGCGCATGTGTTATAATAGTTTCTGCATGAGTGTGGGCAGGTGCTTGCCTGTAAGTATGTGTGTGTGTGTGTGTTCTGCTTCTGTTCGAGAGATGAAAGAAAGGTAAATTAAAAGGCTTTGCATTAAGCTCATTTTCCCAGCGGCTATTTTCATCTGCTGCTGGAACCTCTCACCCCTCTTTCTCTCTCTCCTCTCTCTTTTAATTTAAAGTTAAAAAATAATTACCTTCCAGTATTTACTCTGATTACGAGCGTTTGCAGAACTGTGTTCTGGATATGAAGCGGCTGTTTGGATATTGGACTTTAATTTCCTCTTGGCACTTTACACAAATTGGTTACAAAATAAGGCCTGAAACTTCTAAAAAATGACGTTTTTCTGGTCAGGAAGGTTCTTAACCTTTAAAATATGTTAATTGACGACCTCAGGAGGTCAAACGAAATATTATATATGAGCTGTTTCTCATTTCTAGTTAGTACTTCATTTCTGTTGGCAACTGTTGTCAAGCCCGTTACCAAAATATTTAAATACAGCATAACAGTACTGCAAGAACGTTTTTGATAACTTTGACAGAACATACAGAACGTTCCCTGTTAGCTGGGGTGTGTTTCTGTCTGTATTTCTGCCTTCTTCATTACACTCTCTCTTTCTGCATACAACACACATTAAATTGATTAGAAGATCCCTCTCGGCCTGGCCAAGTATTTGTGTTTTCCTCCACTTCACTCCGCACCATCTGCTGGGACGGTGGCCACACATCCCCCATAATTCCCTGTGCAGATGTGGCCGTAAGCAGCGCGCTCGTCACAATCTCTCCGCGTAATCCCTCCGCGGCTCAGAGACGCCGCGCAATCGCCAATAAACTCGCTTTTCATCCGTTTTCTGCTTTTTATTGAGGTTAATAAAGATGTGTGTTCTCACACAGCACAGTGTCACCACATGGATGATCTCAAACAGATTAAACCGCGCGCTGCAAAATCCACAGAAACAAGCACAGATCAAAATAATACATTCCAATCAGGTTACCATAACAACAAATACTAATACTTCACCCTTGGCAGTAACCTTTATCTGAGTCTTAATGCCTCTGCCACACTTTGTTCACAGAACAAAGACACACATGATGTTGAAAAAACGTTTTCTTGCCAGGAAAGTAAAACCTCAAAGTCATGAATGACATTTTATGTTTGAAAGATAAAAGCGGAGCGCAGATTGGAAACGATGACCGACCGCATGCTGTCGCCTCTCACATTGAAAACATTACATTTGTCTCAGCAGAATCCACATGACGTGATGTTTCTGAAGTTGTGCTTCATCGTGTTGCGTTTGCAGATGATCTTTACTCATTAGTACACATCTGCTCTTCCGACTTCTGCTTGCCGTACTGCTTCCGGTTCCAACGCATTCTGTCAGGCGTCATGGACGCGCGATTACATTTGGCACCTTAAAGAATATTAACATGTATATTTGAGACATTTTCATGTGAAGGTCGAAGAGTAAGGCAGAATTTCTGAATTGGTTATGACCAAAAGATGTGACACATACTGAGTTACACAACATATATGTATATATACACAATAATAATAATAATAATAAATATACACAAAAATGTACAAAAATGTTCATCAGTACATACTAGCCATCAATCAGGAGTTCAACGGGTGTAAAAGATTCTTCATTTGATTTTCAATTCAAATGTGAAGTTAAACATTTGGTAGTAATTGTTTTGAAATGGATCACAAGAGCGTAAACAAAACAAACCACCCTGAGTTGTGTCGTGAGTTTCTAGCAGTTAAAAAAGTCTCTCGTTAAAGTTCATTTTAAACTATACAAATTTGCTCCATGCATTCCTTTCCCATAATTCCCAACATTTCCCATAATTCCCAACATTTCCCATAATTCCCTGCTGCACAGTGATTGGCTGACAAGGATCAGTCGTTGTTATTAATGGCAGGTGACGGTTTGCTCTTCATTCCGTCCGTGGCTGCTCTGGAGGTCTCCGTCACGAACCTTCGAGGAATCCAAACCGACGTCACAATTCGCTTGTACTCGTTACGAAAGTTCCTGTTCAGCAGTCCGTAAATAATGGCGTTGAGGCAGCTGTTGAAATAGGCCATAAAATAACTCACCACAAACAGCCACTCAGGAATACGAGGAGCCATGACCTCAGGGTCGATGGCCACCACGAGACCAATCAGATTCAGAGGAGCCCAGCATATCGCAAACAACACAAACACCACAAACATAGTGACAAAGTTGCGCAGGTCGCTGGGCCTCAGCCTGGAGCGCTCCTCGCTCTTCACTTTTCGCCTCACCTGTATCACCAGTACAAAAATCCTCAGGTAGCAGAAGGTTACCACGGCGATGGGCACCAGGAAGTGAACGACCACCACGACCACGGTGTAAGAACTGCTGACCGTCTGCGTGAAGGTGCACGAGTAAACCCGTGGATCGTAACTCAAGGAACCCACGAAGAAGTTGGGAAGGATGGCCAGGACGGTGAGAGTCCAGATGAGGGCCACCAGCAGAAGAGTGTTCCGGAAGCTGTAGAGACGCCCGTAGGAGAAGCTGTGACAGATGTAGCAGTAGCGGTTAATGGCGATGGCGGTGATGTTGAAAACAGAGCCGATCACACTCAGACCCATCAGGAAACCGCTGATCTTGCACTGGGTGTCTCCCAGAGACCAGCCGTCGTGAAAGATGGCGTACAGGACCAGAGGATACGGGTAGAAAGCCACCACGAGGTCGGCGAAAGCCAAACTGACCACAAACACATTGCCTGTGTGATAGAGGGAAAGAGAGAGAGATCATGAATTATTAATTGTTTAAAGATCATTAAAATAATATGAATAATTTAAAGGTGCAGTAAGTGACTTCTAAGAAACGCTGTTGATACCCCCGTTCGGTCCGTTCCACTTTTTTTCTCAGCCAGGATTGTGTACAAACACAAAATCGTTTGGAATACACACACAGAACAGTCATCAAGCAAATATTCACTACATTTTTGTTTGGGTGTTGATTTCAATGGAAACGTTTTTCAGAAATCGTTTACTGCAGCTTTAAACACTAAATAAATTCTCTGTTCTTTCACACTTTGACACGTTCGAAGTTTTAAAACGGCGACAATTCAACACCAGTGCGTCCTCCGACTTCCCTTGTTCTTCTGGTATGTACGAGTGCATTCTGCATACTGTGATTAAATCTTGTAAAGAACCAGAGTGAAACAATATATCTGAGAGGAAACAAGAATGACAAAGCTACTGACAGAGGAGGAGAGAGAGAGACGAATCTCTGACTTCAAACGCTGGATCTCCAGGGACCGCAAAGATTTAATTACACTGTGACAGAAGAAATCCCGTCGCACTGTAAAACAATTCTCTGGAAACCTCCGCCTTCTCACATTAACATCACGCACGCTCTGCTGCCTGCAAAGATCTGTGATGTCAGACAATCCATTGACTCTCATTAAACAGTCAACGGAACTGATCAGAAAACAGTTGACTGAATAATGCCATTAGCATCTCTAGTTTCTGCTTCTGAAGACCCGCGTTCAGACATGATAGCTGTGGATGCACGCTGGAAAAATGAGGCAGGCTGCTGTAAATGTGATTTACAGGTACGATCATGAATGTACAGTGTTAAAGTGAAGCTCACTTACACACACACACACACACACACACACAAACTAGGTTACTTAAAACCCCCAGCAGAACAGAACAAGCCAACCCCTCAAATGCCCAATGATCCATTCCAGCATTTTTTCCGCATGATATTAGAGATTATTACCCGGTGTGTTCCTTCCGTCGTGGCCTTTTAAATGACTTGCAAGAAAAAAACACTCAATGTTTTTGGCCGGACGTGTTGAAATGACACTGACTTTTCAGCTATTCTCCTTTCTTACTGAGAGAAATGATAAACACAGTCACCCTGACCTTCGTGCGCCCAGCTTTTCTCCTCCTTTCTTCTTATTTCTCTGGTCTTTTAAAGCCCAGCCTCTATAATTCAGCCTGAGATGTAACGTACGGCACTCAAGGTCACAGCGCTGATGTGCTGAATGTGAAATAATTCACTACGTGGGACTCGGCTGTGATAAACGTGCTTTTTGTGTGCACTTGTGCACTTGTTCTTTAAAGAACATGTGAAGCGTTTTTAAAATACCAGAAACGAATTAATTTGTGATCTTCATGTGTGGTTTGTTTTCTACATAATCCTCTTACAAAGGGAATGTTTTTGTTTTATGCGCCTGATTATTAACGCCTTTGGGCACCAGCTACTGCATAATAAATGTATTTTTGTATTATGATGAGATAATCGTGTGTATGACTTCAGGTAACGCTCAATAAATGTGGCCCGGCAGGCGAGGGGAAGAAATGATTAAAAAAACAGCATGATAACAAAACAATGTGATTATATTTAAAGGGACAGGACAACATTATTCCGACCCTTTCATTCAACATTTATTGAGCGTTACCTCATTCAACATTTCTGTTCAACAACAGTGTAATCCAGTCTGACATGACGTGAATGAATCAAGTGACATGAATGAAGTATAGATGCAGAGTAAGAGAGTAAACAACAGTTCTAATTACACCTGTGCACACACATTCTCATTCAATGTGATCTGAATGCCATTTAATGAATCAAGAACAAGAGAATCACAGAAACTGTTCTCGTCTTTTCCTTTGATGACAGTTTACAGTGTGAAAGATCAGAGGGTTGAGGCTCTTCTTTCATGTCCAGGGCTCATTATAGAAGTTACAAGACCCTTGAGTTACAGTATGAAATACTGTAGTATGAAGTATGAAAATGTATATCGTGTAGCAACAAAAAGAATGAATCAATAGTATGATTGATTTTTCATCACAAAACATAACACATTTAGCAAGCAACAGCTACAGCACAGACAGAACATGAAGCTAAATCATCAAGAGAAAGTCATGCAGTCCTTTCTCAGTAAGTGATCCGTGCAAATCCTGCTCGTTTTTTTCCTGACAGCTGCCGGAGTCTTCAGGCATGAAGTGTAGCGTGCCGCTCTCCATGGTGCTGAAATCAATTCTCAGTCACACACACACAGATACACAGTTTCAACATGTCAGGAGAAAAGAACAGGATTGATAATTAAGATGTGACAGTTATGTCACTGTTTCCTGTGTTATTAACTGGATGAATAACGACTGCTTGTTTAATTTCGTGTGACATGTCAGATATCAAAACACACCAAGAGCGCCAATCCGACTTATCTTTACATATAATTTAAATTACTGTTGGTATATTTTTTTCCCTTTTATAAACAGACATACACTCAGACATACACACAGACACATACACAAGGTTCTCAAAAGAACAATCTCTTTCTTACCTAATAATAATAATAATAAACCAACCTCGAACCTGGGTTACCACCTGCAACAGCTTTATGTTTTGCTTTTTAAAAACTCAAAAGTAGTCAAACGTAACTCAAAGTAATTTTCTTGCTCAAAGTAAAACTTTTTGGTTTGTGTGTAATTAATCGGAAATGAACTTTCGATGGAAACTCACAACCTCACCAGGCGTGTCTTATGGTTCTAGCGGAGCTCGTTTCCACAGTCAAGAAGTCTTATGACTAATGGAGGACGACGACCTTGTGGACGTTCTCACTCAGCCAAATGTATCTGCTCATTAGAGCAACATCTTCTCTCTTAGTCATAACTGATTAGATGTGATACTGCATGGAGACCCCACTGCTACACGTGATTAAGAAGCAAAAGAGAAAAATAATGAATCAGAAACTGAAGAAGCTTCACATGAATTCCAAATCGTGCTGCGGACAGTTCAGTGATTCAGTCCTCCACCAATTATTTCAATTATGTCATAGATATATACAGATATATATATATATATAGATATAGATATATGATTATATACTGATATGTGTGCACAACATTGTGTATATAAATGTGACATTAAACACACACGGATATTAATGTATATGTGTGTATACATATATGATGTCCACATAGATATAAATAAACACATATATAAATATGAACAAACTCTAATGTGTTACGGGCACATGCGCGACCCACTGCGCCACAGCTCCGACAGGTGTCTTCCATTATATAATCATTTGTTTGTGTAAATATACATGTTAAAACAGAATTCTTAATGTAATGTTTTTCCACTCACTTGTAACCTCGCCAAGTGTCACATTAGCAAAACATTAGCAACAAATCTGCCAACAGCTTCCGGTCTTTTCCCAAATACTGCACATCAGACTCCAGCGTTCATCACTGTCTTTATTAAGACAGATAACACAAAAATGATTTGGTGAGTGACTCCGAGAAAAGAGAGATTGTAATATTCTACATTTTGCAACTGGGAAATTGAAATGACATTTGAAAGACATTTGAAATTGAAAGACAGGTCCGCTTAAATTGCTCCGAGACCACTAACTGATTCAAGGGGATCATTTTACACCAAAAAATCTTGACCGAAAAAGTAACAAGCAACATGATCTCTTTCATTAGAAGGTTTTGTTCGAGCCAGCCGTGGCTGAAACGAGCAGAACATTCTGTTTTCATCAGTGTGAAGTTTGACATCAGATGTGGAGGTCTGATGTTTCAAGTTCAAACACAGAGGACCAGGAGACCAGCAGTCAAATTTTATTTCTAATTTATTCATTTTAATTTATTGAAATTTGCCGCAGGTGGAGGGGTTACATCAAGTCAAACTTTTCTGTTTCCTTTGGAGGTCATTTCACCCCAGTTCAAATATGGAAATCGCATTGTAGGACTGTTGCAACGTTTGGAATATGCATGCGGGTATATGGTGTTGTGTTTTGCACTGTGTTCTTTATGGGCTCTGTACCGCGGCGGTGGATGAGTTTTTTTGGGGACACGGAAACTGGGAATGAAGAAAAATGAAACTGAGGCCAGAGCAGAGTCCCGGAGGCTGATCTTTATTGGTCTCTTGACGCATGTGCTCTCAGTGGAACGAAATGACAAGCACAAGCACTGTGCCCGGGAGCCGTGACTCTCCAGCTTGCTTTTGGCACCCACTTCCCTTTAAAACATGTGCGTGTGCACGGCCCTCTCGGATGCCTGTACTGCTTGAATATGTGAGATGTTATGTTAACACACAGCATATGAAATGATAGGTCCCCCCATATCTCCTCCCCATTTACTCTGTCACTTCTGAACTGGCATGTCCCAAAAACAGTTCCATTAATATTTTTCCAAGTAATGGTTCTGTAGAGGCTACGTAGAAAATCCACTGTCCAGAAGAACTAAACAGTTTAACAGCCACTAAACTAAACTATTTGACTGCAAAATGCCACTACTGAAAACCGAGAATCAAGTATTTCTGGAAAGCGACACAGCATATGCAGGAAACAAGCAGCTCTTTAAAAATTAAAGCCTCAGAACCACTGATGAGGAGGAAATTATGACAGACACAAAGAGTCTGACACAACATGCAGAGACGTATGAATACTGCATGAGGTTCATCCCGCGCTGCCAACACAAACAGACGAATATCACCCTTCAAACCACACTGTCATCTCTGCCCAGAAAACCCATCGTGAGCCCGGCATCCCTTCCAGACAAAAACTATTATATCACTCTGTGTCCTGCACCAAATGTCAGCGTTTGATTCCCTCAGTGTAAAGCAGAAAAGTCATGGAGTAACGCCAACCAAAGATCTCAGTTCGTTACGTAACCGCGAAGAGGAACGTGATAAAAATATCAGGACGGTTCGGATCTGCCTGCGATTATATTCTATACCGTACGTATGTTTCACAGAACTGATTTTGTGCTGAATATGAAAACTGTTGGATTTTGACTTCGCCTGATGTTCAGAAAAAAGCGTTGAAGGATTTAAATGCTTCAGGCAGTAAATCTTTGATCAGATCAAAAATTTGGGTTCATGAAATTCAGATTGCGCGCCGCAGCCACAATTTCCTGCGGAGCTGTGCATTCTTATCGCTGGTTTAAGGGTAAAGTGTTGGATTTCATTAAACCAGAGTGATCAAATCCCGCCCATGTACGCGTGCATAAATGGATCTAGGAAATCTTGACATGCAGCCAATTTTTTTTGCCGGGTCTCTGGTTTGTGAAATTAAGAGGGATGAGTTGGAAGATCATGCTGTCCGGGGTTTTGCTGTTTTATCTCCTGCCAAGGTAGAGGAAGCATGCGGAATTTAAAGGAGAGAATTTGCCTAGATAGCAAAGTAAACTTTGCAAAGCAGCACAACCTCATGATTTAAACTCAGCATAATTTAACATCAACTATGTGTTAAAATAACATAACGATCTGTTAAAATGCACTGAAGTGTAACTATCTCAGAACTATCTCAGTGTATATAGTGTAACTATCTCAGAATGTTCAATTCTGAGACGGTCCTTTTGGAATCAGGGGTGCGACTGTTACAACATATTTTTGTTTGTTTAAATCTAAGCACCTTTCATGAAGTTAAAAGCAGACAATTATCGCTGT
>JAZGTI010021535.1:0-10127 GCA_036877585.1 Botia kubotai | reverse complement strand
AACTCACAGCCCCTTAGAGAATCAAGTCAAATGAACATTGATGGGATACTGTGTGGGAATATTCACACAGGAATTGGGAATAACGTAGAATAATGAATGAAGTTTCTAATGATCAACTTTCCACAGACAAACTGAATATATCTGTTTGATCATGTAACCAACATCGATCATTTGCATCTACGGTTGCCTCAAAAGGCAGCTATTTTTACACTTAAGCCACACTTAAAAATGTATGAATGTTGTTTTATTAGAACCAACTATTAAACTAAATGGCATTTTTGAAAATGGAACATTTCATATAAGGAAATTATGACAAATGTATGTTGCTAGTGCAGTGAGGTTGATACACTACTGTATAATGTGGCCTACAGTAGATCAAAATACTGTTAGGAGTAACTGTACTTGTACAGTCAAATGTGCTTAAATGTAAACTTTAATGTATGCATACTTCCACATGTCCTGTACTTAGCTGATTCTTCACCCTGCTGAAAAGATCAGCATCACTGGTCAAGTTATGTTTTGTTGATCATAATTTACATTTAGTAAATTAGACGCTTTTTATCTAAGGGACTTACAGTGCATTCAAGCTATACATTTGATCAGTGTGTGGGTTCTTTGGGGATCGAACCCACAACCTTTGCGCTGCTAACACAATGCCCTACCTATTGAGCCACAGGAACAGTGATGTGCATGCCATGCAAGTTTGCTGATACATCCTGAGAACTTGATGAATTTGAGAGGGGAAGTTTTTTTAAATAATCAAAAATCAGTTATTGGACAGGAATGTGACAGAAGTAGTTCAGACAACATATATATGTTGTATACTCAGTTTCCATGGGGTTCACCCATGGGTTCCTATGCCCATCCTTACCATGAGCCAGAGTTTAGATTCATAAACAAAAGCTGTAAGTTTGACTGAGAAAGTAAAGCCTAGAAAATGTTCTACTTACCTTTGAAAGAGGCAGTACCAAAAAAGCCCCGCCTCCACTAGACTCCACTATAACTGCCAAAAACTTTGGGTTAACTGCACAGAAGGAGCTGTCCCATGTCACTTTGGAAACCCGGATATCATCGTAACCCTGCTCCGCCTTTGCCGCCTGCCCAAAAACATGCCGGAACTTACTCTGGCGGACGATGCTGCGACTCATTGCTGTAAAAAACAGTGGGAAAATGTTTTTAGATCCTTAAACTGAATATATATATATATATATATATATATATGCATTTGGCAGTAACTTTTATACAGTGCATTCAGGGTATTGAGTTCAGAGCTACAGGATGATATCTGAAGTGTATAACATATTTACAATACATAATTATATATTAAAGTAGCTCAATACAACATATTAAAGTACAACAGGAAAAGAATAAACATGTTTGCAATGAATTGCTAAAACACATTTTTACTTCATTAACAAAATGATGTATTTGATAAGTTTATTGCTTTAGGTCAGTACATTTACATTACATGTATGTACTTGGGAGATGTTTTACAAAAACATACAAGAAACACTTTTTAGTTTGTGTTATAACTGGGAATGAAAATCATTACCAACAACAGGAACTGCAGGTCATTCACTATCACATTTTTGTTTGTGTTGGTTATTGTCTTTAAAATGTAGACTGATGCTGGAAAACAGTTTTATATGAATGTTGTTGTTCTGAAACAGATTCAAAATGTTAATCTAACCTTTATTAACAAATGTCACAATGACATTTTTAATCATATTTATATTTTGAACTAGTGAAACACATTTGGTTAGAAACAAATCTAGGAGCCTGGTACAAATTTGAGATTTTATGTTAAACATTTCCACAATTATTATTATTGTTTTTAAAATGATACAGAATCATGATACAGATATATTTAAATTGAAGTACAGCTATTAATGAGAAATGTGTTGCTGATGAGACTAACCTACAAGCTTGTAAATAAAGCTTTTATAATGTTGTGATGAATAACTTTAAACTTAATGTTTATTACAGAACACTTTGTCATTTATTAATTATTTTAATTACTAGCATTTGGTCATACACTGGCCTGCGTTTGGTACCCGGCTTCTTCATACTGTAAAATTACAGCAATAGCCCTATACAATGAGCTGTATAATGTTAAACAACTTTGGTTTATAAACCAAATTGCTCTTTAAATAATAACAATGTTATTGTATTAACAGCCAAATGTTTATTTTAAATTTACAATCATTACTTTTCGCGACGTTTTACATACTAGACAGTTTTATTTTGTGTATGGTATTATTTGTAGAAGCTTCGACAGATGATTGACACAAACAAACACACGCATTCTGCATAACTAACACAAGACCACCATAAATAGCTCCTATAGGACAATAGAGCGGCCACAAGCCATGCGAAGCAAGTACATGGCTGAAAAAGGTAGCTACGAATCAAAACTACATACCAATATGTAAAACAATCAACATTTACTTCAGATTGAAAAAAACTAGATTTTTAATCAATAAACGCTGGAAAAGACATGTTTCTATTTCTTATCGGTAGTGTTGTCGTATGTCGCTCAAACTAGTTAAAACCCCTTTAAATCAGACATCGGTACCGGCCCATGTGTGAACAGTCCTCACTTGTCTGCATACACGGTCACTTTCCTAATATAGTCATGCCAAACTGCCCACGTGTGTTTCCCCTTCCAGACACGATCCTTCCACATTTACTAAGGAGCACGATTAAAATCTATCCATTTAATTTTCCGGCTAAACTGAAGCGCTCCTTGGACCGGGTACGTTTCTATTATCAGTACCATAAGTATGCGCACACCTGGCTTTAACAATATATATTCCCAGAGCAATACCGTGAACGCGCACAGCGTGGTTTTGTGATACAGTATTACGTTGTCAGTGCACCCTCAAAACAAAGTGCGCGATAACGACGTCAAAACATAAGTTTCCATTGTCGTCACATTGCAGCACTGCATAAGGTCATTACGAGGAACTGCGTAAATGCAGGCAAGTGATGCACCTACCGTAGTGTTCTGTAAAATATACCCCGATTCTATCTGAAAAGCCCCTCTTCTCCTTTCCCAGGTCGGATAAGCGGTTGTTTCAAAGTTCCGCCTCTGTAAAGTTTGTGCTGTCGGTCGACTTTAATCCAGGTCAAAAAACTTGATGCGGACTCGCAAAACTAATGCGAGATCCACCTTAGTAGACGATCCTGAGCACTGAGGGAAAGAAAAGAGATGAACCGCTGGGGAACTGGAGGAGGGGGGTGGATTTGAGGGGGTCAAGGCGGTCTTGTCTATTTTCGAACCGGCTGTCGATGTCGGGCTATTTCTCTTGCGCCGGTGACAGGGCTATAGATTGCAGCGGGAGCGCGCACCGTGGTCAGAAGGCAGTGAACGAATAAAGCCGTGGATTTCGCAACCTAGATAAACTTCGGGGGTATACATCAACTTCGTGGGTTCTGTAAGTTGGGGTGATGATAATACAATTACTATTAATAAAACAATTATTATTTTACGCTAATAGATAGATATACAGCCAGTTAATTAAAACCCTGTTGGAAATTTGTAAGGTTTTACTTAGGAAACTAAAGAAACATTTTACTACTTTAATAAAGAAATTAGTAATACATTACAATATTTGATATCCCCCCCAATACTGGACATTTTGTATTATTTTGAATGAGCATTCAAAATATCCAATACTGAGGGGAGTTAGCCTTGTTCCCTCAATGTCTATGGTGGTTACTGACCTGGTTTACTGTATGGTTATGTATCTGATAAACACGATCAACTTGTCAAGACTCATAATTTCTAAAGCCCTGCACATTCATTATAAATACATAAACCTTAACAGTGCTTTTAACATTTTCTTTAATTGTCACAGTTTAAGCACAATAAAAAGAAAATATTTTCCAGTCTTACAATGAATTGATAATTCAGTTTTCTTCCATTTTTTTGCACTGTACAAACACCCTTAAAAGCAACTCTAAATACATACTCAGTGAGCATGCTTCCAGAATAAGAACCACAGTTTAAAAAACACATAAAACAATAAGAAAAAGTGCATATTAAAATCCCCCACGTTTCTTTTTTGTTACATTTAAAGAAATACAAAATGCTGAAGGAAAAATGCACAACATTTGAAAACAAACAGAAAATGTGCACACACCCACACTGAAGTATACATATCATACACATCCACAAATATACATACGCACAGAGGCCCATAAACTCTACATTCTACGAGTACCACAGAACAGATCCTATTTTCAATAAACCAACATGCACACACATTAATCTGATATCTGTCATAATTTTACACTTAGAATTACAAAACATTCATTTTTGAATGTATTTAGACATACTCATCTACAGCTTCCTTTCGGTTCCAAATCCACACACGTGCACACACACACACACACACACACACCTTCCAGAATCCATACCAATTCAGCAGAGATTTTGTGGTATCTTTTCATAGACAGGTAAAGGATGAGGTGGCAATTTCTTACCATAGAATGCAATGAACAACTGATAGACATTGTGCAAAGAAGTAGATCAGTCATAGCACTTCATTGTTCCTTAAGAGCAGCGATCTGTTTTGATGGGTCAGTATTTCAGGATTCCTATTTTATGAGCCATCAACCCCATCAAAACATTGAATCACCTTGTGCTCTAAAATGTCTGTATATTTTATTTCAGGTTGGATAAGGCCCACTGAGGTATGCGTGGCAAGTTAAACAAACTCACACTGGCAGGAACAAGCACACAAACTTTCTCTCACATACAGACATACAGGCATACAGACCTCACATAGTCACATAGTGTGGTAAGGGTTAACGGTACATTTTTTCAGCCTCCGCAGGGGGTGTGTCCTCCCATATTGTTGGCGTGGTGCCACAGGCATCAAGGCAGGGGCGGGCAAGGGAGCGTAACCTGCTTCCTGTGCATTCTCCTGCCTCCAACACTGATTGGATGGTGGGGAGAGTGGCAGTGGCATGACATCACTATGTTCTGCCTCCTCAGTCTTACAATCCTCTATGTGTCTGAGCATATAAGATCCAGTGGAAGAAGGAGGAGATGTGGAAGAGGAAGGGAGAGCGGGAGGGAAATGTGGTAAAACACGCTTCTTTTTTGAGGTATCATCACTATGCACGTGGGGCTGTGGCTTATTGGTGAAACTGGAGGGTAAAGCAGGACTCAAGTCAAGCTCACTTAGGTCAATGGGTGACAGCTCTAACAACCCAAGCTTGGCCAAGGAGGCTGACCTCTTCATCATTGAGGGTGGGGTTAGCCCAGCCTGCCGGATCCGAGCCTCCACCTCTTTGGTCCTCTCTCGCAAAGTCCGCCCCTTTCTTTGCTCCCTTCTAGACCATGGTTCCTTAAGCCATTTGTCTGAGCAGCCACTCACCTGCCAGAGGAACGCCCCAAGTTCTCTCAGTGTCTCCCATGTTTCTCTCATGTCCTTTCGACAGCGTCCTGAGGGACACTCCATGTCAGTGTAACTCTCCTGCTCTGTGATTCCTTCTAGCTGAAGAACTAAGGCTGGAGATGAGCTAGATGAATTGATATGACTTTGTCTTGAGTGTGTGAGGTTCATTTCTTCCGTTAGAAGGCTGAGGTGACTGGGCTCTCCCTCCCTGAGACTTCTCTCGCTCTCACTTCCTGTTCTCTCCTCAACGCCCCAAGGTTCCTCGCATTCCATTTTGTCTACAATGTTCTGAGGCTGGTAATGTTGATCTGACACAGTGCTTGGAGCAGGTGTGAGGTGTGTGTGGAGTAAGGTCTCCTCTGTTCTTTCTCTGCTGCTGGTGTTGACAGGGGAGCGTTGCGAGGAACACACGGGGAGCGAGGACACCAGTGGTGCTGAAGAGACCTCCTGCTTGATCTTCTGCTCAAGCTCTATGGTTGCTCGACGCACAGTGCCCATTGGCCAGTCGCTTTGCTGGTCTCTCTTATGCTCCATCTTCTCCAGTTCAGCTTCCACTGATGTGCCTTGAGAGAACTCCTCTTCCTCACTGCTGCTACAGGAAACAGGTTGGCTGGTAGGAGGGGGTAAAGGGGTTACACTGTGCTGTATGGACTCCATTTCTGAAACTATGTTATGGACTGAGACACTGCAGCTCTCCTGTAGCAGAAACAGAATGGCATGAGGTGGTCATTATTTGTTTCTTAACATCTTAAGTCCATTTTTATGACATAAAGGTAAAATGTATCATTTCTGCACAGGTAGCGACACTAAATGAAACTACAATAACAACTGGATTTTGGTATTTTTGAAAAACAATTGAGCGCCGCTTGACCTAGCAAACCTCATTGCTGCAATGTGGTTGCTAGGGTGTTGCTAAGTGGTTATTTTCTTCCTCACCCCAATGTCTCTATGCTAATCTTGACAGATTAAAATCAGACCCCTTCTTCAGGAGAAAGGGCTTAATATGATTACTTGTGGTACACTAACGTCCCAATAAATTGGAATGGTGTTCCAAATTCACAGCGTTTTAATGTCATAAAATGACACACTTCACCTTTAAATGTAAACAACAATGTAAATGCATGACTGATCAACATGGCATGACAGATGAAAAATCTCATGCAACATTTCCTATCAACAGCGGGTGGCAGTGTGGGACATGAGATTCAAATTAAAACGTGGCTGAGGTGAGACATGGTCATGGAAGCGAACCTGATTTTAATAGAGTTTGACACTTACTCTCAGTAACATTATTTCCTTGCTGCAGGACGATAATAAAATGTTAACACAGATGTACTGTAAGGATTTACAGTTCAGTTTTACTGAACTGTCTAAATAAAGTGCCTTGAGAAAGCATTCAGCTCCCGGCCATTTGCGTGGACAAATGATTTCCACAAAATTTGACTGATTTTGCACAACGTGATGGAGCAGTATAGCATTCCACCTTGGAAAATTGCTCAGGCTGTATCTGATTGGTTGGGGAGTGGAGGTTTTATGTTCCTTTACAGACATGATGTAATTCAGGGTCTGAGGACTGGAGTCAAAGTCATCAGTTCTGAAGATACTAGATGTGAGTTGCCCTTGACAGAATTCACCATTACTGTGTTATTTTAAGATGAAAGTTGTTCATTTGGTAATTTAGGGATAATTTTGTGCTGTGTGATTAAAAACACTGAGCAACATCCTGTGTCATCATTAGTGCCTTATTATTATTCATGAGACAGTGTAGAATTAATCAATAAGAAAGCACTCATAATTATTATCCAAACACAGGTGCTTTGAGTTAATACTGTGTGAGTGCTCATTTGGATGGTGCAAATATACGGTGTAGCAGTATATAGAGTGACAGGCCTGCAATCTATGACTGACACGTGAGAATTGTCCAGGGTTTACTTGGTCACTTACAAACATCATTCTGTGTGTTTACAGATACAACCAATGTGTGTGTGAATCAACGTCATGGCATAATAACCTTGTATAACGGTGCATTTGTGTAATTGTGATGCATTGCAACTTACAAAACATTGTAATTTGTTTTTGTTTTGTGAAAATCCTTGAAACTGTTAACTTTGTTATGGAAAAGAAACCTGACAAAAAATCCATAATTACAACTATTTAAATACCTTTTCCATCCATATTTTGCCCATAGGTTTTTCAGATCGAGTAATCAACTTGTAAAAAAAAACTGATATAAATGTATATTTACAACTTGATCCTTGTTATAAATATAAAAGAGATGAAGCATTCAGAAGTATTCTCTTAACATTAGTCTTCCTCCATAGCTGTCTTTAAATCTGTTTCTGAAGTTGCCTTGTATGATTTCATCCCTTTCTATCATTTTTCCCTCAGTTTTTTTCCCATTTGTACAACATAGACTCAACTGCTGTTGTCTGTAATTGTGCTGTGTAAATAAAGCTTGACTTCACTCTTTAAAACTTGTGAGAACTCACCCATGCAAAAACACTGAGGTTTCGTGACACCAAGCCACTCCTGTGTTGCTCTAGCAATGTGCTACTGTTGTCTCCTTACTTTACACTTTGTACCAGTGAAGAGTATATGCTTCTATCCACAATTTCCATATACTGTGCATGCATCTTCTCAACCTTAAAGGAACAGTCACTCGAAAATGAAAATTAGCTAACAAATTACCCTCTAAGCATCCTTGGTGTACATGAATTTCTTCTTTTATATTAAATAATATCCTGACTGTTCAATATGGCTGTTTAATGTAAACACCTGTATGAACGAGTACAGCCAACATGGATGAATCTCATTGGTGACTGCAGTCACGAGACACGCGAGAACCAATGAGATTCAAATTTACTGACGTGGAGCAATTGCGAAAGCAGAAAGTCATATACAACTAAGATGCCTTGAGGATGGCTAATTTAATTTCTGAGTGGACTATTTCTTTAACCAAGTCTTTGCTGCTACAAAGCACCCCACACCATGCTGCTACTGTGCCACCAGCATATTTCACAGTGATGTGACGTTACCTGGTTGATGGACAGTGCCAGCCACACATACCACTTAGAGTCTGAGACAAAAGCTGCACCTTGGTCTCATCAGACACATCTTTGTAGCATCTTCAAGTGACGTTTGGCAACGTTTTTACAGACATGGGCTTCTTCTCTGTCACTCTCCCATAAAGGCCCCATTCCTGTATTAACTTTAGGCAGGTGCCCAAGCAGCAGTTCCATATTTCTTAAGCTTTTGTAGGAAGTACTGCACTGAGCTCCAGGGTTTGTTCAGCGTTTGTGCTTTTAATACTGACATGTATTTTTTTGGATTTTTTGTTTTGTAGTTTTGTCTCCATTTTGGTTTGTTTAATGGAGACTCCAACCATACTGTTTGACCTTAAGGAAATGCGTTTAAAAAAAAAGGAAAATGTATTTATTTTTACGAGGAATTTTAACACAGGTGATCCACTTTCTTACACAGGTGGACACCATCAAAAAACCAGATACATTTATACATAACACTGGGAAATTAACGCTTCTGATTCCTTAAAGCTCCCACTAGCGACTCATAAAAAAATGTCTGAATGATCACAATAAGTGAGTCATTAGACAGTAGAAGAATGCTGCCATTTTGGTTTATATTTATAAGACAGTATCCTATACCTGAGTAGGGCTAGCTTTACAAATATAAACTGTATAAATACTTTCTGAATTAGTGTTAAACTTTGTAGTATGTTGAATTTTGAAAGCCTCTGATTATTTGGTAAACACTGGCAGGAAAAAAGTCTTCAGAATATTTTAAATTTAGAATCTTCTGAAATTCTGAAAACAGTATCAAGGGCTGAATACCTTTTCAAGGCACCGAAAGCTGTCGTTTATAAAGATTTCAGAAAATTAAAGGAACACAATTATAGCATCATTGTACATTAATGCACTTACATATAGTTCATAAATACAACTATGAATTACTTTTTAATTTTAATTTAATTTTTTTTTAAATTATGAAAAACATGATTTGTTATTTAAGCCAAAATTGTACCTATGCTGCACGTTTTCATTACAAGAAATTTAATTGTATAGTTTCTTTAACATAACTTACCTTTTTTTGCTCTTCCTCTTTAACAGGATTATCAGGAAGAAGTCGTTTTGTCTCAACGCTTGGACTTTTGTCCCGAGGCGTCTGCTGCGCTGCCTGTTCAGGACTCCCACGGTTTTGCCCCTCCTGCGAAAGGCCCTGGAATTTCTCCCTGGCACTGAAGAAGTCAATGCGGTCTGAGCTTAGAGCTGAGGGGAGGGAGTTGGGGACCTCAGCTCTAGGTAATGTGGCACTAGGGTGGTGGTCTTCATCACTGCTGTGACTTGGCCCTGCACAGTCCGTCTCCATGTTAGGCACTTGCTGGCTGAGATCCTGCAGCCCTGAGGAATCTGGGGCCTGCGTGCATGGCTCGGGGGTCCTACTCCTAACATTCACAGACGACAGCACCTTAGGACCAGGCTTCTCCAAAGGCACAAGATTGGACATCTCAGGCTGATCAGGCAGCATCTGCTTGACCTTCGCATCTGAGAGAAGCCTGGGAGAAGAAGGGGGGTGATGTACAGCAGCAGGTGGGTGATGACGACCCAAAGGGACCGTCTCAGCAATGGTCACAGAGGTGATATCAGATCTGGCCCCTGGAACCACCGTGGCAGCCCTGGGTCTGGGGACGGACGGGACCTCTGC
>JAZGTI010021534.1:0-10127 GCA_036877585.1 Botia kubotai | reverse complement strand
ATGTAGATGGAACTGCCAAGCACAACACCAGAAAAACAGGACCAAGCCAATAATAAAATGTTCTGGTGCTCACGGTTGGTTAGGAGATAAACACTTACACTTACATGACACTTACATATACATATGACATATACAGTATCACTGAACACACAAACAAACTTCTGTTAAACATCTGTTGAGAAAATCTCTTTTTTAAAAAATGTATCTATATTTTTTAAATAAATCTTGTTCTGAAAGAAAGAATTCACATTTTTCTCTTACTGAAAACATAACATGTTTAGATAACAGAAGCAAAATAACTTTGGAAAACATTATTGCTTTTGCAAAAATAGAAAGCTTAGAATGGATTAAATGATTCCCCTTTATTGCTAGAACGGATATTAAATATGGAAACTTCACACAGAAATATTAACGTGTCAGTTCTTATTGTCGTTGTTATGGTGAAACCTGTAAATTTCCTTGCACAAAATTGCAGAAAATAGCCTGCCTGTTTCCTCTGCCATAATTTCTCAGGGACCTGATCTCCAGGGTGTCCTTGAGATCCTAGAAAATCTACCTTCTCTAGAATCTCTGAGGAGAAAAGGCTTCTTTCATCAGAACACACTTTCTAGGGCTGATAGACTCAAGTCCAGAAATGATATCATGAACCTAAACACAAAGTATAAGGAGAAGAAAGACCACTTGTACAAAAATGAATTTGAGAAATTGGAACACTCCGTGTGGTGCCCATAGAACTAGAAGCCTGATGAAGGTTATTAGATAAAGGATTGTCTGGCTTTTCCACATGTGCTTTTGCTGGTCCGGTCCAAAAATACTGTTTAAATGATAACAATGATAAAGGCAAAGATAATAGTAACTCAAACAACTGGACCACAATTCAGTGTTTGACATTTAAAAAGGCACGATTCCAACGACTCCATCTGGTCAAATTACAAGTTGTCATTGTAGTCACAGAAGTCAGAAAATGTATTATAACCTTGAAAACTCACATTTCTACCGCCTTTAAACAGCCATTATCTGAAATGCATTGTAAATGAAAAACAGGACAATTTAAAGTTATTAGCCCACTATTATATATCAAAATCCGCCTGTTGACCTCTATGTGGGCTGCACGACCTACAACAGAAGCCCAACCGCAGACTAAATACTCTGCTGTTGCTTTTCCTTTATTTCCCCAGCAGCGGGGCAGTTACGTCTGCTGAAAGAGGAAGTCATTTCAGAGGACAGCAAAGTTATTACCTTTTGATTAAAGATTATGATGACAAACATCGTTCCTTTTGCACTGATGAATCGTGCACAATATGATCAGAAACTCGCATCAGGAAAGAATATGCAGTCGATTTGATTTCATGTTGACTTTCATGTTCTCCGACTTCATAAAACTTATGTTTCCAGTACGGAAAGACAAAACTATCGGAGTTGCACACATTCACCCCTAGAGATGGAATTAAATCAGCAGCTACGTGTTTAATATTTGTTCCTGTAATACACACAGAACCGGCTGCTTCTCCTGCATCTGTCGGAATAATTGATCTCTCAGGGACCTCAGGGGGGATCTTAACCCTGATCTGGTTCCTGCGCAAGTTGCTTACCACTGTGAGATGTTCCTCACATCTGCTGGAAATCAAATAAATCGGTGTGATCTATCGCCTCCGGGTCCAAGTGCACAGGAAGGACACTTAAAACGTCACAAAAGTCTCAGTAATCTAATTTAAAATGACACCAGGCCAAAGACAAAAGGGAAATATATATAGATCAACACGTCGCTGAAGAGCTGAACCTCAGATAATGAATACAGAGATAATTCTGCATGCTGACTTAAGTGTCTGGTCCTTTATTAATAATGCAATGGCTTTTTGTCTGAGGGAAGATGAAGTACAGATATTTCTCACTGTGTGATGCAGGACATTAATCTAAGTATTTGTGGAGAGCAGATTACAAAATTCCATTAGATCCGCTGCGTTGGCGGCTCTATACGAACGCACAACAACAGAGGTGCAGAGCAAGATACATGTGGCAGACGCTATTATCCAAAGCGATCTACAGTGCATGCAAGTTATACATTTGATCATTACACGTGTTTCCTGTCAGTAAGTTGTTCCCATTATGTAAGTTAATGAATAAATTGCCTTTTGACTTTTAGGCAAATGAAAAAATAAATTAGGGATACATTTATACTTTCATTTTACTCATCAATCACCCTACAACAGCAACACTGGCTCAACCAATGGCATGAGTTTAAAATCTGATTGTCTTTTGGTCCGACCAATGAAAGATGAGGACAGTGTTTGGGAATAACAATTGTTTTGTATTTCCATACCTACAAATATCTGCGTTAAAAACTTGAAAGAGTGCTTTATGAAACTTTAATTAGTTTTTCAAAGTAATCATGTAATAAAAGTCCTCACTGAAAATCTTTCTGGAGTCAGTAAACATTTTAAAGAACAGCTGTCAGTTCACATCTGTGCAATAGAAAGCAAAAAGAGAAACAGAGAGAGAGAGAGAAACTGGCATGCCTTTAAGTTGTGTTTCACTAAGTGGCTTCCATGTTCATGTCAATTTACAAAACCAACTCTAACCTCTTGCAGACTGGCTGTAGACGCTCGGGGTATTTGACCGCAGCAGCTGCGTTAAATTCACTTCCATCAAAATACTGACAGAACATTCCAAGTGCTTTCAGACATTTTGGCAGAATACAACACAAAAACGTTTTACACTAGGCACACCAATAATTCTCATTCTAATTATTTTTTTATGTTATCTAGGTATCTCTAGGTCTCTCTCTCTTTCTCTCTTTCCCTCGTGTATGTGTGTGTGTGTGTGAGAGAGAGAGAGAGAGAAAGAGAGAGAGAGAGAGAGAGAGAGATCTTAGCCAAGTTACCATGGGAATCACAATTTTGAATGCATATGCAAACTTTGAATGCAAAGTAACTAACACGTTACTTTCCAGACTGAAGGATAATTATCATTTGTAGCACAACCTCTGATCAAGTCTGCTGATCTTTCATTCCAGCCTGGTCGTCTCCAGTAGACTGACAGATCTGGCCTGACAGGGTCTCAGGATTGGCAGCAGATGACAGGAACTCAATGGCAGTAGTTTGACGGAGCTCTATATTCACCTCTGCTGGGTCCATTTAGGTGCCAGAGTTTCTTCTGAGTCAGGAGTGAAACCAAGAACAATGAATACAAAACTGTTGTTCGACTGCAGCTGGGACCAAACTTCGAAATGCGTATACTAAATCAACATACAGCCAAAGCTAACCAGCATACCATGACACTGAATTAATGTACTATACACTGCAGCGTGTCCCTGTGTGAAAGACAGACAGGTATTCTGCCACACTTGAGATACTATGAGATAGTACCTCAGATAGGATGAGATACTATACATGGTCTGTTAAGTAATTACATAAAGTGAGTGTGCTGTCCAACAGCTTAATGTGAGGCCACAAATTATCCTGAGTTGTTAAGACACTTAAATGAGAATGGAAATCCAATCCATTCCCATTTGGAATTTGTGTTATATTTTGGCAAAAGTTACAGTGAATCGACAAACACAGCGCTGGCGAGTCATCAATCACCGCGTTGTAACGTCAGGCGCGCTTTGTTTCTCAAGGACAAAAGGATACTTTCCACTGTGGCTGTGACGAGAGGGAACATTTCTCTTCAAAAAATATCACCCGTCAGGAAGACGGTAATGATTTTTTGAGTTGCGCTTACAAGCAAAATCGATAGCTTCGACTGAGAGGGAGGTTCGTAACTACCCTGGGAATCTTGCATTTGCTTTTATTATCATTCATTTAGGAGACACTTATCTTATCTAAAGACAGCGACAATCGCCCTGCAGCTACAGTACCCTCATAGTAGCTCATGAGCTGTCCTTCCTGGGCTTTGAACTTACAAACATACAAAGGAGAATGTTTCAAAAACACATGGCACAAACACTAATTAGTAAACACTAGATTGGTAATCTTTAATGGCAGGGTAGGTCATTTTTTTCCAGAAACTTTTTTTTGTTATGCTGGTTGAAAGTGTCTTCACATTCTGATAGCAATCGCTAAATGGTCTTAATACATTTATATATGTCATCTTTTGAAGGTGCAGGGCCATGAAAGGTGCAGGGCCTTTCCTGTCAAACTATGTATTGATGTGTATCGGAGTAGGCGTGGCTTTGGAAAGCACTCTGAAGGGAGGGTTGGATATTATGTTTTCAAGGCTAGCTTGTTATTGCTATCCTCTCTGAAATTGCTTACTCTACAATGAAAACAAATCATGCCTGGAGCTTCTGTGGAACTAGATACATGGAAATAAATTGACATATCCTACACACAAATCCACTGATTAATTGTTCTTCAAAAAACACTCATTGTAGCAGCTCAGGATCTCATAATACAACATCTGGGGTATGTTTACAGGTGGACCGGAGTACAGACCCCCAGAAGGGACCCAGTGCCAGCCAATCAGCAACATGCTATAGATGGTCAACGAACGGACTGGGGAGGGTCGTAACAAAATGACATTCAGGTCTTCCAAACCACAGGGGCCAGAACGATCTGCATGAACACGATGCCAGATATTGACTTTGATAGGTTCATTTAAAACGTCTAAATAATATCGTACAGTGTAAATAGTGTACTGTTCTTTCAAACATCTGGCTGAAAGAGCCTTAACATTTCAACAGCTTTCTTGCCAAGTTAAAATGTGCATTTTTCCAAATAAATAAATAAATGTCCCGGTTTGGACTCCGGGCCTTGCTTACGTCTGTACAGACGCGAAACATCCTCTGCGCTATTATTTGGTATGATTATCGTCATCGCGACTCTCGACAAAAAGCCCATTTCGAAAAGTTCTCTCGTTCTCCGCGTCAAACTCGACGCCTCAGACACGAGAGCAACCGCTGGAATGTTAAAGATGTCTGTGTTATGGCTTCTGGTGCGAAGAAAATGAGCCACAGCACACAGTTTCCATTATTCATCTGCCCACTGGCCATATACTTACTCAAGGTCCAAACAACTATCCAGCACATGACAGTCATCCATTCCAATCAGCCCGCTAATGCAGTCGCCGAGGTGTGCGCAAACGGCCGGGGGCTGAATCTCAACTCTCCCGTTTGCGCATTGTGCACTCAAACCTTCGCGGCGTTAACGTGCGCCCGCGTTAATAGTTCAGACACGGCTTTCTGAACAACGCTCTCGTGTTCGTCTAAAATTTGGTTATGAAACTTCAAACAGCTAGCAATACCGATGAAAAATTTGTATAATTACGTCGTTTGACGTGCAGCGGATGCTGCGAATGACGCGCGCGTTGCCCGCGAGCGTTGTTGCCGGAGCCGCGCGTGCGTGAGAGAAAAACTCACAGTTTGAATATGAATAGAGCGACAATCCTCCTACAGTCAAACGCAGTTTCTCTCTTATGCAGATTTACCGCGCTTCTGTCCGCTCCTGGCCCGCTTCAATAAACATAATTTAATTTGAGCATCGGGATAATCCAGACAGGATGAATGTTCCAAATAGCTTGTTAGTTATGCTGCGTTCACACTACAGTGCGTCCTCTCTTTCAGAAGCGCACACACGCTGTTTTGCATACTACGTCCTCTCCACTTTATCACCCTCTAATTGTCCTCAGTGTTCTGTGAAGTTTCCTATAGCGGGAAACGCTGAACTCCGGTGCTATTTACTGCTGTTGTACGGCTTTCAAAATACTACCGTGTACATGATAAACAAGAAGACTCGGTTTTTATATTTTCTGAAAGAATACAATGAGTGGATTTTAAACGTGCTGTCAAATACAGTGTTAGGGTGGCTGCTCTGGTGGTTACCATGGAATTTCTAAGTGTTTGTTAGGATGTTTTGGATAAAGTTTCTGTGATTTTCTGGTCCACTGACAGAGCTCGGTTCTCTCCTTCATTACAAGCCTATGGAAGATATACAATGAGTATTTTAAAGGGGAAAAAATCACGCCACAAAATGCTGATCAGGAGTTGACGAATTTACTACCATCCAAAGTGTGTATCAAAAAGGGCAGAAAAATACTGACCAACAGTGTTCTCACCTGCCTCAGAATTATTGTCATCTGAAATAACTTGGTTCATTAAACCCAGTGTGTGTGTGTGTGTGTGGAGTGTTTATGGGGTTGAACCGGAGTTCATTACTACATAAGAGTTTGTATTGTCTCCATTTTGAGGAAGACATAACACATTATACCATGACAAGACAAATGAAGCTTTAATCTATCCATGATTCTCTCCAGCACCTCAGTGAGTTTACCTGAGATCTGATGGACGTGTGTGTGATTTCAATCTCCCGTTCAAAACACACAGATCGACATACAGACAAACACGCAAAGAGATGTACAGACACACGCTTTCATTTACATAAACACAAACTATTTTGAGCCTTTTTCGACACCCGGGTAAAGATAAAAGCGAACAGTTCTGGTTCTCTCTTTGATGAGTCTTGGAAAGAGACAAGCACATTATGTTAAGATGCTGAATAACGCTGGTAAAACAGATGAGAGCTCTTCAAACAACCCCTGCTGTTTATATCTAGCAGAAAATGAGGGCGAGAGAGAGAGGAGAGGGCCACAGGGCAGGGGAGGAACAGAGGACATGAACAGAGAGAGAGAGAGAGAGAGAGAGAGATGAGAGCTGTTTACACCTGTGATGAGCACAGACTGTGACAGGCAGGATTCCATCACATGATTAAGGCCACCCTGATGACTGGACAAAGTACAGACTACATTTAGTAGGTACATACTGAACAGGTAGAGAGAGAGAGGGAGAGAGAGAGAGGGAAAGAGAGAGGGGGGGGGAAGAGTCAGAAAAATAATAATCTGCCTTATTACACAGTATTTTATTGAATCAGGCTACAGAACAGAATGCAGATATGCAGAATACACCTGGTGACATCACTTTCCTCACAGTCCCACAATGCAACGCTCACCGCAAAATGTCAATAATAAATAGATTAAATTAAAATGGATTATTTTACCCAATATTTGCTAGTTATTTAATGCTTATCTGAGTGTTGGCACATTAGCATTATTTAGCCTTCATTTGAACCCACTGCGCACTAAGTTTTGCAACAGAGCTATAGAGAGATGTTAAGGCACGGATAGCGTTAGACAGAAACAGAATTTAAAATGTGTTTCGATGTAATTGTGAATGTAGCACAACACTGACATGTCTGCCGTTTGCTGGATAGAGAAACACAGGCAAAAGAGCCAAACAAACATTGTCACTCTCACCTGTTCTGGTTTATAATCACGCACAGTGTTTACTATGTCCCAGCCATAAGTTATTTAAACAACAAAAGGTTGAAATATAAAGATGCTGTCAGACACTCATGCACAAAATGTCCAAAACGAACAAAATAGTCCAAGAAATAATGAGAGACTTTAGGAGACACGCATATACTCAAGAATTTTTCTAGCCGAAGTTTCCATAGGGTGACAACTCATTGCTTACGGTTTGTGTTTAGACATCAGGTGACAGTGGCCATTAAACATCCCCTACCAACACACACACACACACACACACACACACACACACACACACACGTGCCACATACACAAACAAACAGAACAATACAGTTCTCATAGGCTTACATATCCCTCGCAGAAACATTTTATCTTAAAAAAAACACAGATATAATAAAATCACAACAATTGCATTTTTTATTGTGCACCGCCCTGGGGAAGTTATTTGCCATAGCAAATATTTACATATATTCAACAAAACAAAATAACAATTCAATTTAAACTAATGCATTACATTTAAAAGTTAAAATAACATTTGTTCTTAAAATCATGTGTGGCCTCCCTTACTGTTTGCAGCTTCAGGGTTACAGTTCCTCACGGCAGTACTTAATAAAAAAACAACAGTTTCTTTCTTGATTGCTCTTAGTTTTAAAATGAAAAGATATATGTTTTGTGGTTTTGTGCAGGGGGTATGTAAACTTTAAACTGTGCCACAACACAAACACACAAAGAAAGCAGCCAGTGAAACGCACACATAGTAGATTTGTGCTTTTAAAGCCCAATAAATCAAAATTCTACCACACTAGCGGAGACAGAAACACTCACTTTAAGCAGAATTAAAAATGGACCAAAATTACTGATGGTATACACAGATTTTTGCTCCCTAAAATCTCTACAACTGACTAACAACACACAATTTAAATTAATCTACAGAGCAAATGATGACATTTTGAATTGTGTTTCATTTGGTTGAGTCCTAAATTCCCAATGTTTATAGCTAATGAACCCATCTCACCTTCTGTGCCTACAGTGAACAGACGTGCTATCCAGCACTACGGTTGAAATCACTGTGTTACCACGACAACAGGCAAACTGCATCACCTTATGACCTGCATCCACTAGCCAACAGGTCACAGCAAGAGCTGGTATCACTATTTATGACCTTTGAGGAGAGTTAGAACCAATGTTTAGCTGGTTCTCCTAAAATTAAAATAGACTAAAAATAGACACAAACGTTACAATTGGAGTTATGCAGATACAGGAATATGACATTACTGTCATAGCTTAGATCGTTTGGTCACTGTTACTGATACTAAGTTGATACTAAAATCTCTGACTTCTGACTGAAGACCTTGGTATTATGGCACATTTGAGGACCTTATATTATACATATTATGTATCATATATATTATATTGCTGAGATCTCTTCTGAAACTCTGGAGGAGACGCCTGTGAGATAATTGGGTTGTTTTTCTCAGAAGAAAAACAAAGACTATTTTAAGGGGTATTAATAAATGATGATGAGGATTTTTATATTTAGCTTAACAACAATTCTTCATGTTCCTAAATAACATTTGATTTCAAACTAACGGCTTAAAAAACATAATGCACTATTAGACAGCTGGGAGGTTTCAGGTTTCAGTTAGGAGATCAAATACATGGCCAAATACATAAAGTTAGGTCGTTTTTAATACATATTTTTGTGAATTTAATTCCAAACATGCTACATTATCAGTTCATCATTATAGAAGTTAATGATGGTTGTTTGTTTTGGGGGGTTAATAAAGGTTGTTATTGTTATTAAGTGTTAAATATTCTTGTGCCTGGGTTGGATTTTAAGTGGGGGTCTGTAAAGGTTTAAAAACCCTGATACAAACCTTTATACAAACCTTTCATCCAACGTAATGCGGAAAATCCAGCGAAAGACCACAAAGATTTCTGTATGCAAATACAGGCATGTTCATGGAGCACAGCTCCACACTGCCCCCACCTGTCTGAAGAGTGAACTGCACAGGATTCAGGTAACGAAGCTCTCCTACAGCGGGTCATTCTCTTCTCAATGCCTCCCGGGCATCAAGGAGAACAGGTGTGCTGTGAAGGACATGAAAATATGAGATTTAGCTTCATAAAAACATTCCTGAATCTTTGGGATGATTTCAGCAGCCTGAATGCACAGCTAACTCGCTACATCTCACTCTCAGCACCTGTATGAGGGCGAGAAAGACACAAATAGAGAAAGAAAATCTGAGACACATTTCTACTAACAACATCACACCTTAAAACAGTCACATCAAGTGTTGATTGTCACAAATCAAAGGTTTGCAGAAAAGGGGCGCGATCCTCTCGGGCTCACCCCAACCTCTCCTCTTCTAACGTTTCATTTGTTCCTTCCGCCTAAAAACCTTCTCGCAGCTCTCATCAGATCTTGACACCTGTGCCTGACGCCCCCTCCTGCTCATCACCTCTAGTTCTTCTTGCTCTGTCACATCTGCACTCGTCTGTTTCCTTCTCGTCTATCAACATCCCTCGCTTCTGTCATGTTCTTCTTTCCCTCCACCTCAATTTGAGAAACTGAGATGTTTCTTTATGGTTAACTGCCACCCGCTGGTCATGTGACCTCTGAACACGCCCACACGATTGTATATACATCACGAAAACGCTCCTTGTTTATAAGTGTTTACTGTATTTTACAACCTTAGGCCTTCACAATTACCAGCTGTGACCCTCATGTAGTGTCATATACAATGTTGATATATGCTAGTCATATTATTAACGTGTCATCAACTAATGACTGTTGGCTTAAAAAATGGATGAGCCCCATCGTACGTACACTTCCTGTCTATACAGACGTTTCATAAAAGAAAACTGTG
>JAZGTI010021533.1:0-10127 GCA_036877585.1 Botia kubotai | reverse complement strand
TCTTTCTCTAAATAATCAGTGCACAGACTGCACACAGAACTTCTTTCAGATTAATGTCACCTGCTTTTCATTACTGTCTTGGCTCAAGAACAAACTGACTTGGTGTCAGCTGAGCGACGTCCATTCCACCCCAGGTGCCTTCAAATTAATGCAAATCTCACTTTTCAAAGGACACCGGAGTCCGTTTCCAAGGCAAAAGAACAAACCACCGTTCTGCTGGAACGCCTTGCCTTCTTCTCCCAAACCATTCATCACACTGTCAATTACTGTAGGAGAAGAGAAACAGTACATACATAAATCACCATTATAAGCGAGGGGGAAGAGAGGCAGTCAAGGTGAAGTGACACAGTATCACCAAAGTATGAGCCACAAAACATGCAAGTGACGCTAGTCACAGGCGCTCAGAAATCCTTCCCAATTAGCAGAATCAAAGCGGCTTAAAGTCACCATGAAATCAAAATATGACTATTCTTGTTTTTTTATGGAACATTTCCATGTTGAGTAGACGCGATTCATCTGTGTGCGCGTCATGATTTCTTTAAGATTTGTGCCATCATAATCTTGAATCAAAATTTGAAAATGTACTTCCCCTCTGGAACGTGAGACCTTCTCTGATGATGTCACTCTGACGGCTTGGGTGGAGCCAGAACCATTATCCACTCCCCTCCAACAGCAGTCTGCTGTGAGCATTAAAACACCTATTGCTCCATAGCCAATCAAAAAGTGGAAAAAACAAGCCACACCCTCCATTTTTTTCATTGAAGTTGAGAAGAATTTTCATGTTCACATGAACTTTAAGAATCTGTCAAACATTCAGTCACACTGAATAACAGTGATACAATACAAACATGTGATGCTCCCACACTATTTAAAAAAAGGCACATTTTCTTCTTTATGAACGTGCCAAAAAAGGTGACAGTTGGTCTACTTTTATTCTACTTTTTATGTTGCTTTGGACACTTTTGATGACGGTCACTGTTTAAATGACTTAAAAGAGCAGCCCATAACATTCTTCAAAAATGCAACTTTTGTGCTGCATAGAGGAAGGTCAGTCACAATGACAAGAGGGTGACAATTTAATACTTATTTGAGGGGGGCATTAAGAGCTTTGATCAGCAGTTCAGCTGAGGTGAGTGACACAGGAACAGGACAGGCAATAATAGGGTAAAATTGATGACGAAGCATTTTAGCTGCATGAGGGAAACGTATAAAAGCACATTAGTTCAGCGTGAGGTTCGAGGCCCCCTGCGCTGAGCACACAGTACGTTCCATCCTTACCTCAAAGTCCCAGTCGCACGCCTGCCTAGTCACCCCCTCAATAGCACTAATACCTAATAATGACTAAGTAGGGAGGCTGGGAACAAGGTGGATTTACTGTATTAAGACCGTCCTCAATGCTAATAAAGAAACCGGAGGTCAGAACGAGAGGGGGGTAATTTTTCATGTTTAAAGGAGCCCCTCTGTGCTTTAACATCACAAACTCAGTCGCTGATGTGCAACTTTGTTTAGTGATGCATCTGTGTCCATTTCCACAGACCATTACTGGCATCTGTCTCCATTAAAGACCAGTATAAGACACATCTCCACAGAATAAACAACACACACACAAAGTTGTGTAAACAAACGCTTCATACCTACAAACATTAGTGAGTCCTGCTTTTCAATTCAGTTTACATTATTAAATCAATTATACTTATAATATAATAACTGAAAAATACAAATTGACTGCAAAGTTTTAGGAATCACATTGGGAAACGCAGGGTAAACCTGAGCATAATAGTTTAAGCTTGTTGTTTGTTTGTTTGTTTTTGACCAAACTAATGTAGTTCATTAATAAATTGTAATGGGTTAGGACACGTACCTCGTTCCTGTGAGTTGCTTGCAATGCATTTGGAAAAGAGAGACACACTATTAAGGTGGTGATCGTTTCTCAGGCCGCGTTTCAACAAGACGCGACGCAACAAATCATTTGTCCGCGTTCAAAGAAAATGGGGCGTGACGCGACGCGACGCAATCAATCACAACTCACAGCCAATCAGAACACCGCGTGAATGACTTCTCTCTCCGTGTGCGCGTTTTCGCGCATTGGCAACGCGCTTCACAACCGGAAGCCAAAATGTATGAAAATAACATTAGCGTGTCTCCTCCGTGATAATGCATGTGTACAGCAATAATGTATTCAAAAGAGACGAGTGCACACACACACAAATAGGCTATTTTCCAGAGTGCAAGTGTTCTTGCCCACTGTGGCAGTATATACTTCAGTTAAGTATGTACTTATCGACCGTCAATAAGAAGTATGCATATTTAGTACACATGGGTTTAGTATGAATACATTACGGACCTACACATCCGTCATGTTTGCATTATTTTTTGACCTATGGCGTACTAACAACAACAAAAATTAGGAGTACAAAGTATGATATATGGCTTACACTTTTATTTTACTTTAAACTAACAGAACACTATTCAGATATTTCTTTCTCGCGTGCTTTTTTATATACTGTGGATCCACCACATTTATTTTGCAAACTCATTTTCGCATACTATATACTAGGGAAGTGGGCATATTTGGATATTATGGAGTATGTCTACATGTAAAAAATGTGATGACAGCCATATTTAGTTGCAGTGTGTACACAGCCATAAAAAAAAGAAAATTAGATTTTATCAAAGAAACACTGGAAAATACTTTGTGCTTTTCTCAGATCTTGGCTCATACTTCAGGACGGCATTAAAAAAACTTTTTACACTTGCGATACACTGAATCACACCTAGGAACAGCACATAATTATCACGACACAAAAAAGCCAGGAACGAAAGAGAATAAGACGAGGTGAAAAAGGAAAGACATAATTTTACCAAAGACAATTTGGCTCTGGCCAAAGACGTTTGCTTAATGAGAGCAGAAAAAATTAAAGCAAAGAGCAGAAGGGAAAAAGAGAGACAGGATAATAAACATGTATTATGTCAGAAGCTCACCTGATGATTTTTAACACCATAGATAACGTCTCGCTTTGATGGGCGTATTTGTGTCTGTTAGTCATCAAGGTGTCAATTAATTTCCTGTCTTTTCATCGAGGCAGGAGAAGGGGGGCACATAGGTGTTATGATGGTGGGGAGTGTATTTGGTGACCCGCAGTTATCTGTCGCTGTGAAAATTACAGTTTTTGAATTGATGGGTGGAGAGCTGTTTGAACTGCAGCCATGGTCTTATCTTAAGACGAGCCACCTGCGCGCTCCTCTCCCCCACCAGCCACAGGAAACATTAAAGGAAAATGTCACGCAGGACTCCCTTTCTTCCTCTGTCTACCCTCAGACCTTTTACAACACAGAAATGTTTACCAGATAAATTGGTTTACCTCAGAACACAAAACATTTTAGACTCATTCGCTGGAAAAGTTATACACGTCATCTTTAATGTCATTTTCAAGTTATCAGTAATTGGTGTTTCTGTTCATTTTGAGCATTTAGGATCACCTAGAGAATAAAGCAGTATTATATGTACATACATGTCAAATTGAATTCCCTTAAAGCCAACAAAGAACGTGTACAGAAATGTGTTAGAAATGAGTATGATGCGAATTGTTTCATGCTTTATAATTGACAGTATACCACAGAAACAGGGCTGCACAGGTATTACAATAGCTCATTTGCATAATTTGCGATTGTTTTCGAGGTGAGTGTTGGAGGGCTGGGGTGTTCCGCTCGGCCCTGCTTGTGCTGGCCCCCTGTTTGACCAGGCCCCTTTATAATCGGCCCTGCACAGAAATATCAAAACAGAAAAGTATTTTATTAGGTCACTGATACACCCTGAAAGTGTGTCACTTGGGTTTAACACTTCTGAATGAACCTTTTTGGGCCTGAGGGATGCGTGAGACATCATCTGAGCGTGAGGGGATCAATGCTGTCAGGTTCTGGAATGAGTCACACAGAACTTTAAGGTCTCCACCAAAGAGGAGACAAAAGGACTGGGAATAGCATCTGCTCCCATATGGACAACAACCGTTTCGGAACAGCACTTTCCTTTCTCTTGGTAATAACGAACAGCACACCCTCCGCAGACCTTTTAGGTTATCCAAGTGTGTCACCTTCCCCCCGAGATCCGGCAGATGATGAAAAAGCGTGTATATGAGGTCTGAGCACCAGCTGCTTTGAGATACCAGAGCAACTCATGGGCCATGAGAAGCTCGGCTTTGTTTACAACGCGAGTGCTATCGACCCGACAGAAAATCTCGGCTGTCTGAGATGTTTCTGTGATAGCGGACGACAGAAGCTCGACCGCATGCGGCTGCCGTAAACAAACACAGGAATGACTTCTAACGTCTCTCTCAGCAGGAATATTACAGTAACAGTTTATGGACAGGGTAGGTGATGTTTTCATAACAATTTTTGTTATGCCGACTCCCATCCTGATAGCAATCACTAAGTAAGCCGTCTATGTATATATTTATATATCTTCTGTGGAAGGTACAGGACCATAAAATGTCCTGTATGTTTGTCCAATCATTGCATTCGGGCCGGTTTCCTACTTGCATGTATTTGCATACCTACATGCACCACGTTCATATGTTTGGGAGGAGGCGTGGCTTTAGAGAGCGCTCTGAAGGGAGGGCGGGGTCTTATACTTGCTAGGCTAGCTTACTATTGCTAGCCTCTCTGAAAGGGCCTCCCTTACCTTAAATTAAACTGTCTGTGATCTCCTATCCGTTCTGAATTTGACAGTAATGTCTTTTATATTAGCAGGCCATATTCTAGGCTCTATCATTACTATAATAGAAATACCACCACAGGGAAAGTATGACGTGAGTGAAAATACATTCACATTCAACAGCACAGATAACAGAGACATCACAGTCCACCTCAATTAAACACACTCACGCCGACACTTCCAGGACTGTGAAGCAGCAGTCAGCTGTACTTCCTAATTAAGACACAATTCCCAAGGCTAGCCGAGACATATGACATTAGAGATTTTCACACTGGCTTTCACACACACACACACACACACACACACACTTACATGGTAATCTACATTGACATCATTGTGATTAGCATCTAACTACACCACTGGATTGCATGAGGAGATAATTGTCTTATTCTAAGAATATTCTCATTTTTAAAGTGTTTTTTATTTGTAGCATGTTTTCGGTTACCATCTATTTATGATATTACTTTTATCGTTTGTCCATCAATAAAACAGGAACAAATTCTTTAAACTTTACAATTTTGCATACAAAGTGAGCTTTGAGGTCATATAGTGTTTTGAGAGTAACAACACAGAGGATATTGCCACAGAGGAAAAACAAACAGCGGACAAACAGCCTGCTCTGATTAGCTGTGCAGTTTTTTGTGTCGTGGTAGTCTATATTGATTTACTGCCAACAGAAAGCAGATTAATGGTTTCCTATCCTACAATATTGGGGTTATTTGTCAACAGACTTAAGAACTGTATGTCTGTGACTGGAACGTTAAAATGAACTATTATTTTTCAGCCTCACACTGACATCTAATGGTGGCTTAGAAGACAGAAAGGGTTAAGATTAGGTGTCAGGTGATATAAGCATTCATATAAAAACAGCAGAAAATCACCTTACAGGTTTACAGGTCAAATTACAGGTCAATGTAACAGGTCATGTGACCAGGTAAATGAAGCAGACAGACAGAACTATGTTTAGTTGGATTGCAGGTCACCCCTGTTGTACTAAACGAAGCATCAAACTTCTGTAATCGTTGATAATTAAATAAGATGAACGTAAATTCCAAGTAGCTACGTACCATTTAAATTAAATAAAAGAATGACATTCCCATGACAACAGTTTTAAGGAATCGATTTATTACAAAAATACAGATAAATAATTATACAATACACGATTATAAAGCTTTTACAATAAGCCCGGCATTCTGCCAGCCGCTTCTGAGAGAGTGGGGCGATTCCAACGTGATGAGGTGAGCACTGACACAGGCTGTATATACAAAAACCGTATTGCAACAACAATTGCATAGACATGTACACGAAACCAGTGCCGGTGAAAGATAATTATAACACAGAGCATATGAACAAAGCAGCAGAGCAAAACAAAACACACAGCTGCACAGCAGAAACTTCATTCAGCTGAGACAGATGTATGTGTGTGTGTGTGTGTGTGTGTGTGTGTGATTGCAAAGTTTAGTAAACTACGTTTTAATTAGAGACAAAAGCACACGACAGCTGTGTATTTTATTCCACTCATGTAACAGACAGAGAAAAGTGATCTACTCTTCACACAGAGACTAACTGCGGTTTCTGATATGAACCTGAGTACAATCGCGGCACAAAATGAAGTTCAGTCCAGCGTTCATCATTTCGAAACCCTAAGTAATGGTGAGGCTCATTCAATACAGCAGCTAAAGCAGCAACTGCGTAAAGAAATGGAAGTATATGACGCGTCTTTGGTGATTCAACAGAAGTGAAGATTTCTTCTGACATAGAAACGAGTTAATAAATAAATACTGTTGTCACGGCACATGAACAAACAGTGAATGATAAAAATCTAGAAACGCTTAAATTAGCAACAATAAGATCTGAGATCTGCATGCACCTTCATGAATGACAGTAAACGTGAGGAACGAAGCGGTAAATCTGTTTTACAGGTCAGTGTAGCTGCAGCACGCACACGCTCAGCTGTTAGTCTGACAGCGCATCTGCTGCGGAACGCAACCGCTGCACCGTATAGAAAATAAGGATAATCCTATGTCAGCGCAATGAGTATTTCTTTTGATAATGGCCATAAATTATAGGTTATCAAAACTTTTTAAAAATTATAGTCACACATGCAACTTATATGCAAGTCTATATTTACATCTAAATAGCGCTTAAAGCTGCAAGCCGTAATTTTCGCCCCTCTACTGCCATCGTTGTTTGAAAGACAAAATTGCAGGTTAATTTACATACTTTTTATGTTGCGGTCAAATGAAGCCAAACTAAGATTTTCACGAAATCCAACCTGACAAATTGTGAACCCTTATTATAAACTTACCGTTGAGAATCGTGGTAAGGTAAGGTCACATACTTGCCCCATAACTGATTGAACTCAATAAGTGAGATCATTTTTAATCCATAAATTATGGATTGCAGCTTTAATGTATGTAGAGCATATGAAGCCCAAAACCTCACAGTTCAGTCAGACATGAGAGAAAATTCGGTTTGTGTAGCTGTTGCTTTAAACAGTGAATTAGCATTGCATGTTACTGTGAAAAAAACGACAGTAATGCATTTTTAACGTGTTGTCTGCTGATTTCTGCACGTAGCAAAAAAAATAGGCTCTCTATATAAATGTTTGCTAAGCAGTGTCACACTGTTTATGCATGCAGTGCAAGTGCTGTTACTCGTTCATACAGGTGCCGAAATGAAAACATGTTACCTATAGGCGGTGTGAAACAAGCTTAATAAAGATCTATACATCCAGAGTTTCTTGTACCAGTATAGTATACCCTGCAAAGTTGTTACATAAAATATAATAACATATATAGTACAATAAACTACACGCAATCTTATGCAAAATTACTCCATAAGATCAAGCAGTCAATTAAAGTAAACCTTACCTAAGTCAAACCAACCAAGCGGACATTTGGGCACAACAAAATCTTGTACGCGGTTCTTTTTATGCGTTTTGCAGTTGTACTTCGAGTAAGCAAGCGATGCCATTTTCTTGCGTTTATTATAAGCGGTAAAGCAATGAAAAGGCGAAAGACCTGCAAATATCTATAACGGCTGCAGTGTCAGTGAGGCTCGATTCCTATTGGCTGCGGCGGAACCAAAAACAGCTCAGTTCTCAGTTCTTCTGCTGTTAGAACCTGACACAAAAAAGAAAGACAAGTCAGATCAGCTTGAAAAAATGTAATTACATATAAGCAAAGAACACACTACAACTTCTGTATACACACACACACACACACATTATACTACCTATGTCTAGAAGGACTATAGGAATCCAGCATTTGGGTGCTGGCCTGCTCCAGATTCCAGCCACATCTCTCCAGAGTTTCCACACACTCAGGTCGAGTCTTCAGACCCAGCCGGAACAACTGCTCCACCTGCATCAGAAGCCAGTCATTTTTAAACCAACGTTGCTAGGATGCGTTACCCTCCACAAGCAGCTCCCTCTTTTGTCTTAGAAATGAAGCAAACAGACTCCAGTACCTTCAGGTATTTCACGGCCTCCAGAGCGCTCCAGCTGTGAGTCTGAAGGGCTGCTTGACACTCCTCTACAGTTACTCCATGTACCGCCTCCTGAACCTACAGACACAGATACCAACCAATCAGACTTCTCGGAATACCATGACATCACAACCCAATGGTAATCAATCCCAATGGTAACACATTGCTGGATATTTGCTCACTTGTTGTAGCACGGTTGCTGTGGCACGGTTGTGGGCACCAGACTGGGTCACTGGCCCGGTTGTGGAGGTGCTGCTTGGCCAAGCTGGACTTTGGGAGCTTCCGCTGTTAATAGTGTGTCCAGAGGATGGGTTGGGTTTACTGACTTGCTGTTGAACCATGGGCCTCACGGTGGCCATATTTGTGGTTCTTTTTTCATCATTTCCTTCGGAGTCCTTGAAGAACCGGTCGTACTTGTCCAGATACGCTGCTTTCTCTGGAAGCAGATAATAATGAGTACTGCTTGCCTTCACACCTCCATATATGTTGGGCAGAATGCAGGGACTCTTTGCCCGAGTCCGCCCCACGTCTGTAGAACCGTACTGAGAACTTGTGGTGGTGGCTGTTGATGTAGAAGAGGTGGTGGAGGAGCTTGATGGTGCAGAGGAATATGATGATGGGGAGAGGCAGGAACCCAAAGACCCAACGCAGCACAGACTGGATCTTTGTTGAGGGGAGCCACCCTGTGGGGCCATCGGGCTCGGAGCCCGGGAGTTGGGCTGGGATACCGCGTGATCCCTCGGTGGTATCTGAGGTGGACCACGGCTCCCGTCTTCATTGTCTCCGAGGGAGACCGACAGCCTGCTGCCGTATATTCCCGCCCGCTTAGAGGGCCGCAAGGGTGGGATGGGGATTCTGGGGGGGACCTGAGGCTTATCCTCATAAGAGGAGGGCAGGATGATCTGGCGGTGTGGCGTGAGGACGGCAGGAGTGGGGAGGGGTGAAGAGGGGAGTGAACGTCCTGTCGGAGGAACCCGAAGCTTTACCATCACCTCCCTCTGGAGCTCCTTGAAGATGTCTGCTGACTGTGAAAACGAATGGCTCTCGTCGGCACGCTTGTTTGGGAGGAAGAGGTTGTCCTCCACATTGCGCTTACCATCCGTTTTAGAGTCTTCTTCCGATGGTGTTTCTTCATACACAGCGTCTTCCCGCGCAGCCGATGCATTTATGGAACTCACCTCTATGTCCTCCTGCTCCTCACACTCCACAGCAACCTCGTCGTATGCCGGGAGAGGAGGCAGGGGCCGCATGTCCCAGTCCACCACTGGTGTGGGGTGCAAGGGGTTGGGCAGGGAGCGGTTGGGGCTCTGTGGTGGCGCCATATCCAGAATGGAGGCGGCTGAGGACAGAGGCAGTTTTGCTGTGCTGGGGTTGGGCGTCTCTGTAACAGGGGAGGGCGAGGTGGAGCTGAAGCTGTCATCTCCGAAGTCGATGAGGGAGACCTCACTGAGGTGGTCTCTCGGGCTGGTGCTCTCCCAAGGGCGGAGGCGCAAACCCAAGTACGTGGGGGTCTTAAGAGAGAGCTTCTTCACGCCCGTTACGATCAGATCATCGTCATCGTCAAGCACGGAGTCATAGAACGGTTCTGGGAACAAAAATAATAAACAACTGGGCTAAATAAAGCAAGGAAAATGTTCTAGCAATGTTCTTAAAAGCGATTCTTAGAAGAAAGGAAATGGCTCTCACTCTTCAGAAGAACCGCTGGCTTAGGAGGCCTCGGAGGAGGTTGTTCTGACGCAATGGTTAAAACAGCAAAGATCAGAAATAGAAGATAAGAGAGACAGAAAGCATAAGAGAGAATATGTGATGAGGTTGAAGAAGAGCTGAAAATAGTGCATAACAGAACAGTTGAGCTACACAAGATCAAGTGGTTGTTTACTTTTGGCCCGGTTTGGTAGTTTGGTAGGCTTGGCTGTATTTGAATCCA
>JAZGTI010021532.1:0-10127 GCA_036877585.1 Botia kubotai | reverse complement strand
GTACATCCACAATTATGACAGCGTCAATAGAAACCGGAAGTGGGTCTCAAACTGGGAGGCCCCCAACAGCAAACACTTCAGCAGAAACCATACCATCATTGTGACAGACATAACCAATGGAAATCCCAAAGCATTCTTACAATTTCCTAAATCAGACAAGCACTACAGATTCACTCTCGGAGACTGTATATGGTAATTCCCTGCCATTCTCTTTCATTGATGTTTGAATGGCCTGGTGCTCCACACTCACTGCAGTATATCCAGACAAGCTCTGAGTGCACTGACAGCTTTTCTCCTTTGCAGTCACAGTGAATTAGCATCACAACTGCCCTAAGTGCAATCCCACACGCTAGCACATCAGCCTGAAACAGCAGGTCTGCTGCTGAATAAACACAGCTGAAGTGCTTTTGCAGCAATTCACACACACAAACCTCACACATTCACAGACAGTCTAGCACCCACAAGGTGGACTATGGGCTGGGCTGTCCATAAAAGATAAAAGAACACTCTTTGCTATCCAAAAAGACTTTATGAACCCCCACCACCCCCAGAGAACTCTGCCAGACAGACAGAGAATGTGGGAAACCTGCTTAGCAAAAGTGGCTAACACCTCACAACACCTGTGTGTAGTACATAATTGATTGAATTATCGTCTTTTCCCTTTGTTTACGCAGGTGTGTGATTTATATGAATTTACAATGTTTATCTCACATCATCTAATCAATCATGACATTTGTTTGTTTCCTTCAATATGAGTATCAGATGGGTGTGACTGAATAAGTCACTCATATAAGAACTTACCTCCTGTGTCTTGTTGTGTACCTAGGTGAAAATTAAAGTGATTGCCCGGCCTTAAACAGAGGAGACACTGAGGGGGCTTGGGAAAGGTCATGTCTGAGTTCAGCATGATTGGACATGTTTGGAAAGAGCTGAAATTCAGTGAAAAGCAAATCGAGTGGATCCTCTGGCCTACAAAGCCCTGCTCACACACCATTCAATGAATGAGAAGGATAATTAACTATACTCAGTTAAACTGCCTGATGGACTCGTAAAATCACTCCATCCCCACCTTCACATTTTCTTCCTTCTTTTTAAAGTCTGGAATCATCTCAAAACAACAAATTATATGAATATTAAAATGTAATATCTATGTATGTATGTAGTGTGAACAAATTTCCTTGACCTGGTACCTCAATCAAATTAAACATCATGACTAGGGGAAATGCTTTATCCACGTGGCTTGGAAGAGATAATTCATTGTCAACATTTGTAATCTAAGGCAATTCAGTTGGTCTGTTGTTAGCCCATCTAACGGTGTTTGCAAACATGCTGATTGTTAACAAACGATGTTGTCTGTTAACAGGAACTGATAAAGAACAAGTCAAGTTGCCTCATTACCTGCTTCAGTAAATGAATGTGCTGGCAGGACACAGGACGAGTTAATGAATTAGCCATTTGAGAGAGTCCACTTAACAAACAAATCTTCAAAACAACATAATAGTTGGCTTATCCATCAATAATTCATGTTGATTTATTAAAGATCTTTAAATCTTCCATCATGGCACGACATTCAATTATGGACAATTTAGTCACCCAGCTGGTCACAACACATAAGTTGTAGAATCTTACATTTCAAAAGGAGATGGGCTTGGACCTGCCACCAGCCATATGGAACATGACTTATAGGCTTGGAAAGCAACTCTGAACTTGTACACCCCTGCAACCTGAAACTTAATATGGTGGAGATTCTGCCACTGACCTCCAAACAGGAAGTAGCAGAGCACCTCTTCAGAAGCTCAACCTGCTAATTACAATTGTGGTCACCGTAAACATGCAATCATGCATAGATGCAGCGCATCTAAAGGATTTTTAAACAACCCAGAAAAAGTACACATGGCTCAACTAACACACAAATCAACTAGCATGTGATTATTACCATCAGATGTGTTGTTTCTTTCCTGCTTTCCTGTAGCTCAGTGGTTAGAGCATGGTTAACAACGCCATGGTCATGTGTTCGATCCCAGGGATTGCACATACTCAGAAAATGTATAGTATAATGCAATGTAAGTCACATTAAAAGTGTCTGCCAAATGCATAAATGTAAATAAATGTAAATGTTTCTGGATAGAAGGTGCTCTCAGACAGAGGCGCCCCAAGGACAATAACTAAAAACCAGAGCACTAAAGTTAAACAGGAGCAAAGTTCTTGTTTGATCACGCAGTTAAATCTGAGGGCAGAAAATCCATTTGAGGTAACTGATAATAGCAACTGAAGGGCGCAGAGTGCATAGTAATTAAAAACTTAAATGAAGCAGGATTTAGAGAGAAAATCCCCCGTTCCTGATTTAAAGGCCAAGACCGCCTGTTCTTCATTTAACAACAGAATCCCTCTCCATCTGGTATGCAGTGCACTGTTTAACAGAGAGCAAGAGGACTAGACCAAGCAAATCAGGCTTTCATCAACTCAGTAACTTAATGGACAGGGCTACCTCTGAATGTACCGGCTGTGGGGGGTTCTCGGTCACAGGAGCATTTATTTCACTTCTGCACTGATGTTCTCACCACACATAACCTTTCAATGTTTAAGCAACTGCCTCCTCAGCTTTTCACAACACTGCAGCTCAGCAGAGGGATGAATAGATTCTCATTTGTACTTAATCCAAAGCTCCTCATCAAGCACACATGACATGGAAGGGTTAAAGTCCTCAGTGACTCGTTCTTTTTCACCACAACAAAGAAAGTGAGAAAAAGTGAGAGTGAAAGAGAGAGAAAGTGACAAAGTGAGAAACCCCCTTTTCTCCTGGAAATAGCCCTTTTCCTCTTTATGTTTAAGCACAAAATCTAAAGGGACACCCGGGTCTTGCTCAGTGTCCACTATATCTGAAACAGGACTGCCGAGAGAATCACCTATAGCTCAGGCCATCCTTCAAAAAGAGCTTTAAAAGAAGAACGGGGAGTAGATCAAAGACTTCTTGCAGTCTATTCAAATGCAACTGCTCTCAAATCACATTGTGTTGTCACACAGTCTTAAAAGAATGGGTCACTGCTGTTTTATTGTGGAGAAGCTACCACTAATGAAAAGGACAATGCAAAGATTAGCACTGCCAGCCAAGCGCCCGAAATCTCACTGTGTCTTTAATTGTAGAGAACAAGAGAGACAGGAAAAAGCAGGGCAAACAAGGAACAAAAGAGCAGGAGCAGAGGCAGAACTGTGGATATGGTTTTACAGTAGTCCAACATCCAAGGTGAGACATGTGATCCTCTCTATAGTAAAACAAAGATTTTGGCTCCAGTCACATCTCTGCTTTGGGTTACTTCAGTGATTAAGTGAACTTGTTTTTCTATGCTCTTCAGGCGATATATACATATATACATATCATATAGATATATAATGCGTATGTAAATCTAGATGTATTATATGGATATATGTATTATATATATCTTAGATGATAGATAGATAGATAGATAGATAGATAGATAGATAGATAGATAGATAGATAACAAAGATAGACAAACATACACACACACACATATTGATGAGCACAAAACGAATCTTTGTGACTGTAGAGGAGACACTTACCAGACCTGTGCAGGTGGATATGGCCACAGACGATACAGAATGGTTGCGTATGGAACCCTGGTATAGACAGTTATGAATGTCAGGGTCAAGGGTTGCTGTTTTTATGCCCTCTGCACCCAGTGTTTGTATAGTAAACCCATCAGCCAGCACATGGGACGGCTGCAGGTCTAGGTGTAATTCCTTTCCAAAAGCAGAGACATGATAGTGCACTGGACCACCAGCTTCAGACAGAGATCGCCTGCTCCGTCTTTGCCTTGAAACATCATGGGAAATATAGCTGCCGAATGAGTCCACTTCCACTGGTGTAGTAAAATCATAATCTGGGAGGTAAACAAACACAAACGGTTTATTCTCCTGACAAATATTAGAGTTTTACAATGTACTTAAGCATCACTCTTATATAATGCCACCTCAGACAATTACATAGGTTTTATAGCAGCATGCTGTATTACTCATGTTCATATTTTGATATCTGTCATGAATTAGGTCAGTCGGCAGGAAGGAGTTGATTTACCAATCTGTGTGATAGTAAGTGTATTATCTGTTACATGAAAGGCTTAATGAGTATGTGTGGATACACTACCAGTCAAAAGTTTGGGCATGCCTACTGAGTCATCATTATTCTTTTATTACAATAAAACCTATAATAATCCATAATAAAATGTATCACAATAATAGTAAAGCATTACAGAATAAAACACATTAACCACATATTAAAATGTAAGATAAAATAGCTATAATTATATAGTATTATGTTTATTTCAAGAAATGCATTCATTCAAACAATTTATATTTGTCTATTAAATTATATCAAGCAAGAAAAAAGTGTTTCTATGATCAGGAGAAACTCTTTTAGACAATTGTGTCCACATCTTTGGCTGACAGTTTACATATTAATTAAAAAAAGGATAAAATGACTAGACACGGTGGCAGCAAGGAAATCTCTTTAGTGTGCAGTTGCATACAGTAGGCGTGCCAGCGCAACCACAGAGGCAAAATTCTCAAATGTATCATAAACATACTCTTTGCGTATTTATGGATATTTATACCTTGCGTATTTATTTCTCGTATGCACAAAAGTAGGACAGGTAAGCTACAGGTAAATTTTCCAAATAGTGCAACTTTGTGTTTACACCGGAGCGCGACTGAATGTACCAGCATCAGTAAACAGCTTGTCATCATTCAGGAAAGAAATAAAACAATGATCATTATTGCAGTTAAAGACACAGACCGTGATAGAGGCCGCCGGTGACACCGGTAAATGAGACTGATGACACAGACTGGAAGCAACAAAACTGCAGAGCCTGCAAAAACGCATACAATTCAGCAAAATTACGCTGTGAATGATAGGCAGACGAGACTTGGTAAAAAAAAATGCATATAATAAATAAATTGTCAGCATGTCACCTGCCTTTATAAAGTTCCCAAACGACACACTCGCCAGCAATCTCATTGATGTGCTATTTACAAGCGGGACTTGTAAGGTCCAGAGCAATAGAAAAAGGCAATCCATATGGACATGCATGCACCTTTACTGTTACCTCTTCAAAAACTGGGAAAGAAACAATCCGCAAATCCATGCAATGCAATAAATAGTCATCGCTAAAGATTTAAATCGCACTGTCTCTGTCGATCCTCAAGTAAAATCCACCGGGTGCATTAGGATAAAGCGCACTGTTTCTATTTGTGAATACAGGTAGCGAGATGGAGCACTGCTGACTGCTGAGCAGTGACAGTCGACGAGTGCGTGTGCGTGTGTATACACTATACGACGATAGTGGCACCGGCTGATGGGCAAAAAGAGTTTGTGTGTGTTGGGAGGGGGAGGATTTCCACCAATCGGTGACGACCATCTGCGGGGGATTCATTAATGTATTAGCGCTCCGCAAACAGATGAGCAGATCACCGGGTTCATTGAAATGAGAAACGTGTTAGAAGCACCATCTAAATGAGTGGTCAGAGCAAGTAAACACACGCTGTCGAAAAAGTCTATCCCCTCAATCTGAAACTGGAGAGTTGTGAATGGGCTGAGGGATGATTTATGATACTGTATGCTGTACTGTATAATGAAGCGCCTTCACGTCGGGTCTTGTTCCAAAGATTCTGCCGTCATTAATATTTGTCAAGAAAGCGCTCAGCTGATGTTTAGCAACGCGCTGTATATAAAAAAGGAACAGTAGATTATTTTACGTGTTTATTTCTTTATCTCTTACAGTTTGCTAGATCTGCTGCATCTAAACAGAAGCATGGCTTCTTCGTTTCAACATAGTCCCAATAAAAGCTTTCCATCTATGTGCATGAGATGAGATAACCAGACACAGGACAGCTGTTAGTGACCACTACACACCGGCTCCAAAAGTCCTGCTAGATGTGCTTTCTCTACTTTTGGACGAATGTGAGTATTACAGTACTGATTTGTTTGTTTGTTTTCCCTGCTTGCAGGTTTATTAAAGGATCTCATAAAACGACCTTATTTTCATTCTACAATGTTTATGAATCATGTTAAAGTAAAAGTCAGGGTTTAGCCAAAGCATAAAAGATCAATTAAAGACGTCATAAGAACGTTTAGAGGTGGATTAAAAGCAGCTTGATATTTATTTTATTGTTTCTCAGAGGTCTCTGATTTTACTGCTACAGCGGAGGCCAAGTTCACCGTGTTCCACACTATGTCCACCATATGACAAGTAGCTCAAAGAAAAACTCCATGTGAATAGAATCATTCTGTGAGTTTAATTGTGCCTTTACAATCTATTCGATTTGAAGTCCTTAGAAAAAGTGTTGTCAGATGTTTTAGTCAATGTTGGCTGGGAGTTCAGCTTGTCAAAGCCAACCACAGAAAACCCCACTGGAAGATGAGCTTTGCTTTGACTACAATGTTATTATTTACTGCATATCCGTGTGCCAATATTTCCTTCCTCTGTTTATAAAACTGTGCCCTAACTGCACAACTGAATAGAGTGGGCACAGATGGCTCAACGTGGATCAACACCATACCATGAAGCAACGCCTTGCTGACATATGGGTTTATGTGCAGGATGCCAAATTGAGTGTATTAAAAAAAGAGACTCGCTCATAGATGTCTGTCCAAAACTCAGGCTGCCCATGGACACAACCAACTAACCAATGAACAGCACAAGGCCAGCCATCCTTTTGATCTTAGATGCAATTGGATCAATAAACCCTGGAATATCATAAGGTAAAAGAATGCAAAAGGTCTCTGTTTCTATAGCACTGACTCATAAACATGAATCTTCATCTCTTTAGGATAGATTTGTGCATACAGTTGGCATGCATTACTATTGAAACCAGCTTTGAATTTCACAACCAGGATAATGCAATAGGCAGTGAGGTCATAACTCAACCTCTGACCTCATATTTGCTAACATTTGTTTCCCCTGCTTTTACGTGGCTATATACCATTTGTTTTATATTTGTTTGCATGTTGTGGAGCAGAGGCTTTTCCAGCGGCAGCTCCAGCTTGGGAGAGCGATGCCAGAGTTGCCTGTATCTGCTCCTAATTTACCCCGTACTGGGTTTTGAGAACACAGAGAACACAGAAACCATAATCTCTGATGGCCAGTCAAAGCACATCCCCAAATTAAGATAAAGATTGTACTTGATCTATGATTAAACAGACAACACAGTTCATGTGCAATGTAGCTGATAATATCAGGTTTGTAAACTATCATTCATTTTGTAAAGGATGATACAGGTCTATAAATCTTATTTAAAAAAATCTATTTTCAATTTGCAATCTAAATAAATGTGACCAGGATGTTGACTGGAGTGGTCATAAATCATAATCTATGACATGAATCAATATACCTTTGAGTGGTGATTGCACCCACTATTTATTTGACTGTGTCACTGAAACCCCAAATATTCTAGGAAATTGTGAAACTGCCTTTCACGAGCGACCTCTTGACTTGACCCCATACCCTGGAGAACATCTCTGATATCTGCCAGCTGATGACTTGAAGGCCACAGGAAACTAAAAACATGACTCTGGGTTCCCGAAAAAAAATCCCATTCACTTCCTATACAGATAAATTAGTTTTAAACAGCAACATATAAACTTTTCAAGACAGATTTACTGTTAAGCACTGTTAATCAATGGTATTCTATAGAAGCCATAAATCACGTGATTTCAGCTTTACAAAAAATGTGTTCAATAGTGAATGCTTTATACTTACAATGACTAGGCTCTGACTAAAAGTAGTTCATACACAGTTTTGTGTTTGTGAGATTTTTAACCACCTTTTTGCTCATAGCTTAACATCAAATGTTTGCTTGCAATGGTGTGATTTATCTCAGAGCTGGATGAATAAGTTCATGGTTCAGAACTCTTTATTAAAGACATTTCTGAAATCCCTCTGCAGAAAATAAATGAGAAAAATGCTTCTGGAAGCAAGGCTGCTAATAAAGTGTCACTGTTGCACCATATCATGTTACTTTGCTTGAGAATACAGTACAGCCCTCAAAACAGTGTCAGCACAATACAAATAATCAAGCCCTGCACATGCATGCACGTGTAGGTTTGTGTGGGTGGATGGGGGTTGCTTAGCGAGAAGACAATAGAGAACGGACAGGATATGTATTAAACAATGCTTTAACATCTGATAAGACTAGCTAATGACTGCTTAATCTGGGATCAAGCCCCCTCATCCATATCTTAACAGCAATTACTGTTGAACCATAAAATCTTAAGTGTCTCATCTCTATGATGGACTTGTACATCCAACACAGTGGCAGTAGGACTGCTGTGTTGTAGCCCCACATGTGTGTCTTTCTGTCGAAACATAAGAGAGAGTGATCACACACCATCACAACCCTGCTATTGCTCTTCATTTATCCATTATTTATTCATTTATTTATTAATCCAATTACCCATCATATTTTTGTCTTTTTCTACTAATTAAAGTATGTAGTTTTCCATCGCTTTGTTTGTATATTTCTATGCAAATGCTTTGGCAATACGAATGTAAATGTATTGTTATGCCAATAAAGGACACTTAAATTAAAATTCAATTTTTTTTTTGATGTAGTGAGAAAGACTATGACACATGCTGTGTCTGTCTGGAAAACAACTACCTGTATAAAGAATCACCACAGGTGGGCTTTAGCCCTAGAGGCTTGAGGTAAGAGGAAGATCATTTGTGGAAGAGGAGGCACCTGGGAGTCTACTGCTAAAGGACTTTCACTGTGATCTATCTCACACACACACACACACATGTATAAACATCTAGTTGTTATAAACAATATAACCTAACCCAAACTCTAAGCTAACTCTAAAACTGTCTGCATTTTTACAATAAAAAACTATATTTACTATATTTTTATTGTGCTTGTACGTTGTACAATGAGTATTGCTGACTTTTAAGTACAAGTTTGTCCCCAATATATGGTTAAGTAGCCCCCCACAGACACACACACACCTACTGAGCATATCTACATGCTCTTGTTTATTTTGTTCCTTTGCTCTTTTAAACTTCAATGTTTATTTATTGTACATAAAAGCTCACAGATTTACTCAAGCAGTAAACACTCTGCATCCTATTAACATCTGATTTATGCTGGCTGAAGAGCATTAATGTAGACCTCACAGTGAGCGTCCATTGTGCTCTTGTTTGCAGTGAGCACACAGACCAGCTCACTTTATTTTTAGCGTAGCGGTCTGCAGACGAAGAATCTTCTGAGTGCCGTGTTTGACCAATCGAAACCATCATCCTTCATTCACTGTCAGACATAGAATTTTACTCTCCAGTAATTGCAGCCTAAATATTGTTGTTTTGGTTATTTTTTCCCCCCATGTGTGGAAATATAAAAATTGCAGGAGTGGAGAGGCTGGAGGAACAGGCAGCAATTTGTTCTGAAGCCTCTTTCTTGACTTACCGCAATGACCAGAGAGAGCCTGGGGATAAGGAGTGGCAACACTGACACTCCAAATACAATAATCAAGATAAAGATACAGTGTTCGTGGTCCATTTTGCTCTGCGTCAAACAGACTGACAAGCAAATACAGCAAATTTAACTATAAATGCACAGTAAATGCACAGAGTAATTTGTAATTGTACAGTAATTGTACAGTCTGGTAGAGCTGAAAGTTTTGTACATCATCACACAACTAACTCTTTGCCTCTTCAAAAATAAGCTGTTTCAGATTTTAGTTGAATATAAATGCTTATTAAAACATTTTGCACAATATGATGAAGATTATTATGCATGCAAGAAATAATTAACAACAGACAACACATTGAATTACTAAAAATTAACATGCTCAATGCGGAATAAACATTAAATTATTGGGTGTGGTCGTGTGGATACATTTTCAACAATTTAACAGCCCAGAGAAACCCTGAAATAATATTTCAAAGAGATGTGCAACTGGAATGCCACTAACAAGCATGAAACTACTAGCATAGCCCTGCAGATAAATCAATTAACATGCTTAGAACATTTACATTTAGTCATTTAGCTGACGCTTTTATCCAAAGTGACTTACAAATGAGGACAAGGAAGCAACTTCAATTACAATAAGAGGCAACAGT
>JAZGTI010021531.1:0-10127 GCA_036877585.1 Botia kubotai | reverse complement strand
TTGGAAACTGACATATGTGCACAATACCGCAAATGTGAGACTATCAAAAGCGATTGTCACAATTTTGACAAAACCTTATCCATGTTAGTCAGCTAAATAACATTACCTTGACATATCTCAATCGGCAGAATTCACAACACCATTTAGTAATCAGCAATCACACAAAACCAGCGTTTTAAGTTACATGCATGTGATCAGGAAAGAAAGACACAGTGACAACTCAACCCAATACACGAGCCCAGGCCTGGACCATCAGTCTGTCGTTACTGTCCTGCAACAACCTGCAGAGAGGCCACTGTGTGAATGCATCCATTAATCACCTTTGGGAGTGTGAGCGAGAGAAGCAGCAGATTAGGTATAAACATGGTCCAGTAATCGTGTATCATATTTCACTGCATTACACACGGTTATAGTTACCACCAAGCTGTGTTAAAAGCTGCTATTCCATTACTCACTGTCCTCAGGGTGTGTGTGGCTGTCCGTCCACTGGGACCTGAGATTATTCCTTTAGTGTCCAGCACTCTGTGTCTGTGTGTGTCCGTGGCCCTCTCAGGACCTCTGTGAAAGGTCATTTGTGTGGTGTCTGCTGCTTTGTGTGCGTATAAATCAGATAAGAATGGAACGCAAACCTTATTAGAAGCTAAAAGCAGAGACAAACAAAGACGGCAACATGAGCATGTATCCGCTGCGAGATGGGCTGAAAACCTGCCATTAGAGACACCTAACCACGATCAAACCAGCCCAGCACACCAGCAAAACCACCTCAAACTCTCCAAACCTGATGAGCAGTCACTTCACAAACAAGTACAGCTCAGATTATCTATTAAAACTTAGCAAACCTTTGTCTATATAAACCAATCCAATCCAAGGGATACAACCATGTATATATGTACACTATTTTGTCTGTTTGTTTTAAAAAGTGCCATCTAGAATTTAATGTAAGTGAAATAAACCATCAGATCATAGTAATGTAGTATAAACAATCAAGCATACCTAACATTATAACATAAAAACAGATTTCAGAACCACCAAGATATAAAACGCCAGAATGATACGATGAAAAGTTAATCATACAGAATATGTTAATTACAAAAAAGGTCTTCAGGCTCAGCTGTGACCAAACACTGTGAGATAAACCGAATTAATGTGCATTCTGTTAACGACTGCTCTCAGAGTTGCTGTCTGAGAGCTTTTCTCTGAGGGCCTGGCAGTGCGGCTGACCCCACCGGCAACTCCAGCGGGAAAACTAAACCAGATGGATACACAGACAGTCAGAGCTCCAGGGGAAAAAGATCGGCTTTCCTACCGGAAATGGTGGCATTATTCACCTGAGGCTACACTCCCACTAACTAGCCCCAGAGAGGTGGAGAAAGAGAAGTGGGCTCCCTTTGAGAGCTTGAGGGTTAAATTCATTGTGTTTGCGTGTGCAAAGAACAGGGCTGCTGTTTGTTTAAGAGAACAGAGAGGAACGAGCCCTTAAATCGGTATGATCTTCCAAAGCTCATGAGAATGAAGCAGAAGCAGGAGTTTGAGAACGCTTGAAATCTGTAGTAGTCTGATTAAAAAGAACAGCCTCAACATTGTTAGGCTCTCTGTTGAGCTGATTTATGAGTAATATTATTAAATAAAAGCTAGGAAAACATGCTTATAAAACAGAGAATTCTGGGAATATTAAGAGAAGGTCCTAAATGAATCCATTCATTTCTAAATAAACCAATTTTCTAAAAAAAAGATGCTACAGCTAGAGGGTTAGCTGGTTAATTCCAGTTAAACCCAGTACTGGACTAAAATGGAAATATCAGATTGTTGTCATGGTTAGATTTGGTCTTGAGAAACTTAAGAAGTGACTGAGAACTCTGGAGGAGCAAAAGCAAATGATGGGGAAACTATTAATGACTCAGTCAGGGAGATGAGATAGTGCTGGACATCTATCATAATTTTTATGTTCAGACCTTGTGTTAGATATTAGAGGCTATAACACACAAGTACTCTGGCCTACACACACAGGAAAAATGGAGGCTGGCTCATGGGCAGAGGAATGAGGTAGAAACTCTTTACCTCATTCCTCTGTAAGAAGTCAGAAGATTCTAATCCTGCAGCTCTAATAAGGCTGAGAAACATCAATACTGTAAGACTTAGATGAGTGACCTCAGTCAAATACCTGCAGGCAGTGCAGGTCCAGGTCCATTATGCTTTAACAGTAAATCTACTGTAACATCAGAGCTGTCTATATGTACACTGGTAAAATTTTAATGACCAGCTACTGCAAATTCATATACTATTTCTGAGAAAAACCATCAATAGCATTTTAAAGTACCAAAATTACTTGTGGAAAAACAATGGACCTCCACTGTATATTTTATCATATTGCTGATCCTTAAAAATGTAAATACCAGTAATGATCTAAGATTCAAGTTTAGTTGAGTAATCTTTCATATGACAGTTCTTAGTATGATTTTATACAATCAAAACTCTATAATCACCATATGTGTAGTATTAGTAAACAAGTATGAGCTTCTATATAAAAAATAAAAAAAAATACCAATGATAGAAGTACTTCCTCGGTGTCAGAGAATTTCCTGACCAAGAAGGACACAAATCATGGATGAGAGCCTCCAGTGAAACATGCTCTCTCAGCACAGACACACCACCGGATGCGAATAATGTACTGACAGTAAATGACCTCAAGTGTAAGTGTATGAGTAATGCTTGCTGTCGATCTCATTTTTCTCTAGGTGGAAACCCTTCATAAAAAAACAAGCATTTCCTGTTTGAATAAAAAGATAAAACACATGGGGGCTACATACACTCAAAGCATTTGTGTATGTACTATAGAATGAAGAAATAAGACATGAGACGTTGTGCATTTGTGATTTTAGGGGTGTTGTTTGGCAACATAAAAAGCTTTAATTGCAATGTCATCAACAAAAGCTAATATTTAATAAATAACTGTATTTATTAATAGTAGCTAGCATATCTGTTAGCCAACCATTGCTCATATTAAGAGGTCTGCTTAAATGACTAAACTTTAACATTAAACTTTGGAGCATAACTTTCCCACACTGGTACTCGTGCTATGGATATAATTGTGCTATGGACTGATGTGCATTCACAGTTGTGCAACACGAACATGGCTCATCCAATCAGATTTTAGAGCTCTCTGAGTCTGAGTGCCATTTTCACTCAGACTCACTGGAGATGCACCTCACATCAGCAACTCCATCTCTGAGCATCTCTCACTGCCAAAGCTGACCGCATACTGCGTGGGCTGAGGCCAGGACACACCGCACTGGCTGCCTTATAAGTCTAAAAACCTCTTTCTGTATCTCATCATCCATCCCATCCTCCCTCCTCTTTCTTCTTCTCTCTGTTCTCTTCCAGAAGACGTCTAAAGCCCTAAATCTATTAGCAAGCGCATTCTTGCATTTCTGAGTCTTCACTCAATGATAAAAAACAAGAACGTCAACCGCCAGACCGTTTCTGATAAGGAAGAGCAGAGGAGCGGGGAAAAGGAAGAAAATAGCTTATTGTCTTAACTCACCTTAGTGAAGAAAACGGAGAGATGGGTCTCGCTGCCAAGGATCCAAATAGGGAACTTTGGAGACTTGAGAAATGCGCCAACCTTTCAGAGTAAAAAGAGAAACGGGGTTGAGGGCCAATCTCCATACCGATGCCATGACGGCTTGGCAAGCCACATTCTAGAATCATAACAAGCAGGTTGTTTCATTGCGATAAGAGCACAGAAATGACCCACAACCGAACATTTAGCTTATACTGGACCATTGTTATGGAAAGTATAAAAACATGTTTTAAATAGGTGGTGCGTCATTAAAACATTAATTTCATTACCAATGGCAGTGTTGACACGCAAAACAAAATACTGGTAACTGATCTGTTTTGGCTTGCACAGTTACACCTTTAACTGGTAAAATAACACCATTTAAGGTGACTACATGTTGCTGGCATAACTGGTTTAACACACTCATTTTATCCTAAGTTTGCATCCTACAAACACCGAAACATGTAGCCTACGAGCAGCATACATAAAAACAAAACATACATAAAACATACTAAACAAAACCACATTAAAAATGACTGACATGATGAGTAAGTAATTTAACATGTGAAACACAAGACTAGAGAATTTAGCAGTGTAATCATGTACAGGAGTTCAAAGTGTAGCTTCACACACTTAGCTTACAGATATGAGCTCCAGCAGAGCATCTAAACACAGAAAGCCCTCACATCACTCAACAGGTGAGTATCAGCTGCAGATTTGGGCGGAAAGGTGTTTCAAAAGTGTGCAGATTAAAAATATCATGAATATTGTGATGGGGGCTCGGGTGTTTCTAAATATGAGGCGATACATTCCATCGCCCTTCTATTCTAAACACATATCCTGAATCTAGACTTAGCCCACTGCCATTCAAAATAAAGCAGCTTCCTAATTACTCCCCCCAGAGGTTAAAACAATACAGCCATTTCTGCCCACACGCATAAAACATAATACAGCCATTCCTGCCCACGCTCATAAAACATACAGGATGAGTGTGTGTGCTGTGTTGTTGACTGAATTCCCTGATGAGGGTATTTAGAGGTCTCTATATGGTGTTATGGAGCAGAGAACTATTAGGCTTCTGGATAGATTGTTATCGGTGTAACTTAAGGACAGCTAAAAATATTTAGTGGTGCTTAAACGGTACCTAAGCCAAATGTTAACTAAGGCTGTTTTAATAGACACGAATGTTTCGAATATTATAAGATGTATTGACTGTCACACAAACCTGGATAGTTATACAGTATGCTTAGTACTATGTCCATTATTTTAAGTTCTTTTTTGGCAGAAATGAGCTGAGAGGCTGTGATGACATTCAAATAAATCCATTACATGGACAACAGGTCCACGTATATTTGAACTTAAAACCAAATATAACACTTAATCCATCAAAGAGCTCTGTCTTACTTGGAAAGTGTTTGTTCCACAGTGATGCATGCTGGGTAGTCATGCTTTGCTTTGTTAAATACTTGATGTTACAGAAGGATGGCATTTGCAGATTTGCATTAGAGCATGTAAAGCATGAGTTTCTAATGATACAATGCAAGTAAAGGTGTTCCAAAGAAAGAACAAAAGCAGAAATGAAAGAAAATACGCTTGCGGCTTAGTAGCAGCAATCTGGAATAGTCGTCATGTTCGAGTCTATTCCCATGGATTTTCCCTTTTTTTGCAATAAGCTGACATAATTGATGTGTGTGTGAGACAAAACCCACAGAAACAGCTTCTGATCCTCACCATAAAAATTCTCAAGAACCAAAACTGTACAAAATTGTTTGACAGAGTTATAAGTGTAATGCCAGACTGTTATAATGCAGTAAGTGTTTTTGTAGGTTACGTTGCACAAATTTCCTGTGAAATACAGCACTAAAAAACAGCAAAACCACAAACTGTAAGTCCTGGCATCTAGGCACTGCAGGCTAACACTGGTCTCCACACTTCACATTCATAACACTACAGATAGCATCTCATTAAACATGACACTGAAGTGCTCTGTGTATATGAAGCAGACATGTACCTTGCAATAGCGCAGTGACTCCATTAGCGTGAGAAAGCCAACAGAGGCCTGCTGATGGATGCCATGAAGCTCTAGAGGAGAAGGGGAAGATGATATAAGAAATTAATTCATTAATAGTATACATTAAACCATTTTTTCAACCGAAGGCAGAGGCCCATTTGGGGCCTCAACAAAACTTTCAAGGGGACCTCAAGATGACTTAAAATAATTTAAGACAAAACAAGACTTAAAAGAAGCTAAACAACTAAACATTAAAATATTTCTCAAAAACATTGAATATTCAATATTTTATAATGAATATACATCTTCCTAGATATGCCAAGCTCTAGAAGATTTTATTGGCTAGATATTAAGAGTGGGAATCCTTCTAATATTGTTGTGGACAATAGGGGGCCCTTTAAGTCAAAAAGGCTGAGAACCACTGCATTTTACCATCCAATATAAGCATTCTAACTCATATGTCATATATTTAGCAGGCTATTCTTGAGTCTCTTAAGGACTGACCAAAACATTAGAGAATTCTGCCACCAGGTGGTCAACAGTAGCAGAACACAGACTACAATATTAGAAAAGCAAACAAACTAGCAAACACAAAATAACAGCACGTCAACATTAAATGAATATGTGATTCTTACTCATTCCAGAACATTCCCTGTCTCCATCCCACACATTGGACACAGCATGACCTGTCACCAGCAGATTGATAAGACTTTGGCTGAGAAGAGAAACAGCATATGATTAACAACTCTGCACTGCAAATGTATATGAATGATAAATAAATAAGCTTCAGTCTTTAAGGTTTTTAAAGTACAATTAAATCAAATCAAATCAACCACTACAGCAGAATTCCATGGCAACACAAGCTTAATCTACCAGACTACAATCCAATTAACATCAGTTGCCTGAAAGCCACCTGAGCAATGATTACATAAAAAACCACAAAGTCAAGCATTTACCTGCCATGGCCATACACAGGGTCAATCAGAGGTTCAGAAGTGTCTTCGATCTCATTCTTTATGTTGTCAATCCCCTGCAAAGTCAGAATAGGTGTGAACTAACACAGGCATATAAATGTCACACATTTTCAAAAACACATTGTCACAATCTTCAAGAAAATGTAAGCAGTTAAAGTGAGATTTTACCTTTGTAAGTATGACAGAGTACARGAACAGCAGAACCCCGAATTTGTTCCTCCAGGTGTCATATAATGACAACACAGCCTCTCTAAGCTCAGCAACAGTTCTGAGAGTCCTTTTCCTAGAGAAGAATTAACTACAATGTTGACTGTACCTACAGCCACAATCGTCCATTCCAAAAACAACAGGTCACTGACAACCAATCATCAACAATCACTTGATATGTCATAAATTAACATAAAAAACATAAATTAAGAAAACCCAGCAAATATGTCCTGAATAATAAAAAAAAAAGAGCTCATAATTTCATTGTAAAATTAGCTACTTCATCTGCACTTGATCTGTCTTTAAACCTTTTACATTTTATTTGTTTTTCTGTCATAGTTTTCTGTCATAACTCTGCATATTTTTAGCACAAGGACAAATAGGGGTCAGCCAATGAGTTCACCAGGAAAGAAAAATCAATGTGAAGCTGTCTGGAAAGGTTTGTGCACTTACTGTATGACACTGTGAAACCTCTCAAAGCCAAGCTCTTCAGCAGCCAAAGCAGCTATACACACAGCATGCAAAAACACAAACACATTTAACAAAACCATACACTGTTAAGAGGAATACGCACATGAACAAGTTAATGCTCAAATAGCATGCAGTGTCAGATCTTACTCATTCATTATCAGTGTACTACTGTACTATACTGTTCACTACAGTAGATCTAATATTGAGGATTAGTGTTTTGGCATTTGGTCTTATTTAATATCTGCACAACATTCAAAATGCATGTTAAGGATTCTCTCACTTGGTGTGTCAGTAGGTTGGCTGGACTCGGGTTCCGGGTGGCTATCGCTGATGTCAGTGCTGTCTGTGGTCTTGGCACGAGGCCAGGTAGCCAGATGAAAAGCCAGTGTCTTATTGAGACAGGCTGACTCCAGTATCTCACTGAGGGTGGAGCACAAGACTGTCCGCTGCTCTTCCTCTGTGATGATACACAAACACAGCACATACATATGGAGCGACATTCTGTTAATGACAGCAGGTATTTCAGTAATCTGAGCAGACACACTGCATCCTCATGATACCAACAGTTAAGAAAGAATGTCAAATATGACTAACACAAAGGAGTTCAAAGAAGACGACCGCGGGAGGACAAGAACAAACACAATCAACTTCAGTTATATAATGACAGGCCAGTAAGTCGCATCATCAATGACTATTTGATATTGAAACTCATTTTTTCAATGGCAAAAGAAATTCATAGGCATAGTGTTTCAGATGTCAGACACAACATTGCTTATCAATCAATGCTACTTTTTAAAATTAAGTTGTTATTTTTGAACACCACCTCTTTCACCTTTGGAAAGCTACAACACAGATATGTGTTCAAGATAACTTACAGTAATGTAAAACTGAGCAACTTAAAATGCACTCATACAAAATGCATTATGTATTGGCATGTATAAAGAAAGATATTCTAAAATGTCTTTGTGTGGGGTGCATCTTGTTGAACACCCTAATACCCTAATAAAAACCAACACAAACAGTATATACTGGCATGCAGAAACATTAAATGATTTGCATGATATTTCGCAAGCCTTTCATTAATCAAGAAAAGCAAGACATTGTAAATAAAGGGTGAACAAAATAGGTTCTGAAACTTAATGGTTTTAAAGAGGACTGAGTAGGTTGAGATTATCAAATTATTCTAAAATCTGTTTGACATGCTTGTAGATATCAAAGATTAAAGGGTGGTTATATTCCCTTTCAAATAATACTAATCAAACCTGAGATATCCCTCCAATTTGAGCCTTCATTATTAAACAGAATGTTCTTCAACAGGAAAGCCTGCGAAACATGACAAAAATACATTGTATTAGAATTTCCATTAAACCAGCTAAGTCACAATCTAATGTCAGCACTTACGTTTTATTCTAGATAACATCTGCGCTGCAAGGTTACTAGGTAGTTCCTCTTACAATAATAGAAATGATCACAATTATCACCAGTTGGAGAACAGGTGAGAATATCATGTGAAAATACAAACAAGCAACAGTTATGATGGCAGTGTCTAAGACTGTTGGCGCAAGACCATGCCAATACATCACACATAACCACATTCCAGCTGTTTTATTTAGGACTACAAAGAGGCGTGGACGCAGGCATACTTTACTGACAGTAAACATAATTACAATCCAAAAATAAAGACTAAAATACCTGCACAGGTGCGATGACAGCACAAGGTCCTCCTTCAAATTGCTCTAATGCAGTGCACTCTGACTCACTGAAGACAAAGCCTGTAGAAATAAATGCAATAAACATACAACAACTTCACAAAAAGTCTTTATTTTAGTAGTGCATGACCTAACTGGGTAAACAGTCAGGGTGAGGTCATGTGGGCTTGGCACCGCACTCTGCTGACTTCTGCAAAAACTGTTTTGATATAAGTAATGGATGTAAATCTATTAACCTGAGGTTTCAACCTTTAAAATGACTATGAATGTCATATGTAGCTTTTGGTGCCCTTGTGCTTTGATAGAGATCAACATAGTTTTGGTAGACTCGACACACTTACCTTGAGACCACCTGCGGAAGAGAGACGCTGACACTCCCCCGCCGCTGGGTCTGCCCCACACCAGATCTACAGCTTCTTTACAAGTATCCGACATTTCTGCTGTTCTTGATTTCGTGTTCAAATAAACTCACACCATGCAGACCAGTGATCCTCGTTAGTATGGCATGCGATTTAACTCGCCGATGACAAGCACACCGGTCCTGGCCTGCTTTTGCACTTTGGCTGTATCTTAAAAGATTTGGGCTATGTACGCTGGTGGCATCGGCGACAGATGCTTTACCGGTGCACAAATTCTTCCGCGAGCGATGAATGACCGAACATTCGCGCCAGGAGACGTTAAAGAAGAACGTTAACTCGCGGCAGCATTAATACGACAGCGCTGTAATACAGCTCTATGAGCCAGATACAGGCTAGATATACGACGGAAAGCAACTGGTTTACGTTTACTGTCTAAAATTAAATTAAATCCTCAATTAGGCGTTTCTTAGGTGCTCTGTCTGTTTAACAGGGCCTGGTATGGACTCATTGAAGTAACTACGATTTTAAGCTTGTTACGTTACCAAGATCCACAGATGTAAACTTAATTTCGCCGATAGCTCTCTTTGCTTTTTAGGACTGGCTGCTCCACTCGACACCAAATATTGAAAATAATAAGAATTTATGTTTTATCAGGTTTGCGGAGATAACTGCTGAGCGGTGCATCCATTCAGTTTATTTACTACGTGCCTCCGCCTCAACTTCGATTTTGCGAGTGATTGGCTCAAATCAAGAAGGTTCCAGTGACGCCAACTGTGAGAGAGATGTGATTGGTTGATTCAGTCATCAATCACACGCTGACACTACAATGCTTTGACA
>JAZGTI010021530.1:0-10128 GCA_036877585.1 Botia kubotai | reverse complement strand
ACACACACACACACACACACAGACAGTGCGTGCTTGACCAAAGGCTGGTTATGCCGTGCGTCTCACCATTAGCACTAAACTGGCGTGACACGGATGAGGCTGTTGTGAATGATGTGCTTGTTGTTTGTGTGGATGTGGGACACGGCAGTGTCTCGCAGTCCTCGACTTCTCTAGATGAACTCGCTGTGTTGAAAAAGTCCTCCACAAATTCAAAGTACTTTCCTGTGAGCCACATCTCCGTCCTGTAGTGACACTCAAACTGCAGCATCAAGCCCTCCTGGCAGTGCGGAAAATCAGTACAAACAAACATTTGATGGTTTTCTTTTACAAGTCTCTTTACAAAAGAAATTTGTTAGTGTTCAAAATAAGCCATAAATAATAATAGCGTGCGCACGACTGCTGGATGGGTTTTATTCCAAAGTATTTAACTGACAGCTTCAAACTGATGATTTTAAGAAAGAATGACCCATAGACTATCAAACAAGTAAACAACAGAGACTCTGATGTGACAGAAACAGTCCCAAACTGTTGCCAAACGCTTTGTCACCTTTACAGAACAGACAAACACTTATGAGTTCACTTCTTAGTTCACTCAATGGAGTCCACTTACCAAACCATTTCCCATGTGATAGCGAATCTCCTGCAGTATCTGGACAAAAGTGCTTAAATTCTCTTTATTGGAGGATATGTTCCCAAACTTCAGTGCCAGGTCCTTTAAGCTCACCTCCAAATGAAATATATTTAGCTTCACCCAGCACATGTCACTCTAAAAATATAACACATGAAAAATATTAAAGTATATGATCTCATATCTCATTGTATTTTATGTGTTAAATATATGTATGACAGAATAAAGACTCACCACTTCTTTAGATATATAACATACTTCAATCTTGTAGTCTTTTGGAATGTTTTGTTTCTATTGAGAGAGAAACAGAATTCAGAGTTGATTTCACCTGCTAACAGTGAGTTACGCTGCACATACTGATCATTTATGACACAAAATCATAAAATGTTATTTATGAGTAACCACAATGTAAACATATCCTATATATAAAACATGCGTTATAAATTGAGTCCAAATGATTTATATTGTACTGTATTACATGGCAACATGATTTATAAATAATCAAATTATCATTAAACAATACAATACAGTCTGTATTATTACACTCTTTCTTTCCAGCACACAGAACACGTTCCCTCTCATTCCTATGGACTGCCTGTAAAAGCCTGCGCTGTTGTTTCACACAAAACTTTATGGAAAAAAAACTTTCTGGAAAATCGCATGTGGAAATCTGGAAGCTGAGGAATGTCTTACCAACAATGAGATTTTTTTGATGTCATCTGTAATGGGATTCCCTATTTTACTTGAACACACAGCGCCTGTCATGTACATCAGTAAATGGACACAGGTACATATCCAGATCTGCAAAACAAAACACAGAGACCTCAGATAATCAATCAGATATTGATTATTGATGAATGAATGCTGAGGTCTCCACCCGCTGCTGTAAAGCTCTGGCTGTCCTGTGGTGGCTTACAGTCGTTGCTTCTCTCTTTCTAGACCTCAGATCTAAGCTTGCTGCGTAACATGAGGCAGACCTGCTTTTTACCCTGAAGAGTTATCCCTCACAAATACTACAGGAGCTTTATCAGGAGAAACAGGTTTCTAGAGCGCCTCCAGCGGAGAGCAGCAGGTGATGAGAGGACAGACGCTTCACATTCTACAGATGCTGAAGATATTACACAAGTGATGCGCTTCAGTTTTGTGATAGAGAAACTGGACCGTCTTAGGGAAGGTCTGTGTAATTAGGCTGGTTTTGGTCACCTGATCCAGATCAGACATTTGTCAGGGCTGGTTTACATAAGAATTGTTAAGACTATCTATGTTGGAATATCGGTAACCTGACATGATGTCACAAGACCTTCAGCAGCCAATTAATTGCAAGGCGTTTCCAATATGGTTTTTGATTACTTTATTAATTTAAAACTTTTTATTAATTTATTTATTAAAATAAAACATTTAAAAGTTAAACAAATAAAAGCACTACCTCACTAATTGACTAGATGGCTGTGACCCATCTCTAGTTTAGTTTTCAAATGAAACATAGAGACACCTGCAGCCGGTTAGAGGCTGAACGTTTTTCCTGTTAGACTGCTTATGGCCATAAAGTTATCACCAGTTTATCAGACAGTTTAACTGGACTGTAATGACTTCTCACTGGTGATAAATCTCTAGACCATCTATAACCCAGATGAGGGGTTGTTGAAATTTGGTCAATGAAACTAAACCCAGATGTTTTATTTGTTGTTTATACATCACTTGATTCCTCAAAGGATTTTATAATCAAAAACAAACTGGAGTCTTCAACAAGTGTTTGAAATTGGGAAGAAATGCTCAACAACAAACATCTGTCTCCTGTTTAGACCATCTGAATGATTCCGACTGTCACTGCCTCATGTAAATCAACCGAGGGCACAATTTAAAGCCAAGCACCAACTGGACCGAACATCAACCACCTCAGCCCGCCCACTTTTCATGGAATGTGGATGGAAATGTTCCAGAAATGTTCTGACATTCATCACTTTTACTGGTACCAGAGTAACACCATCACACACCATCAGTGAACACCACAGCTGCTGAATCTTTCCTGACAGTCTTAAAACCCTCATTCAACTGACTCATTCAACTGGTCATATAATCCCAGTCAGTGTCACATCACTGTGAAATATAAAGCCCTGCTGATGAATCCCTCACTCATACGAGATCTCATAACAGCTGAAACAAAAATCATACTTTTAAATATAACCACACTGTGTGATATCTGAACACTTGGATTAAAGATGGGCCATAATGGTTATTTAGTCACTCAAGAACAAGTATTTGACTAGTAAGCAGTTTGCACTGCTTTTTTAAGTTGTGGAGCTACCAGACAGACAGACAGACAGCATGTTACGTTTGAATGAGTCTGCAGTACTAACATAAATGCCCCCAAAAACATGACAGATCAGCAGCAAATGAACCAAAACAAGCCGACTTTCTTCTGAGGAACTGTTCCGCCAAACCAACTGTCAGAACCGCCAAACCAACTGTCAGAACCGCCAAACCAACTGTCAGAACCGCCAAATCAACTGTCAGAGCCGCCAAACCAACCGTCAGAACCACCAAATCAACCGTCAGAACCGCCAAACCAACCGTCAGAACAACCAAACCAACCGTCAGAACTGCCAAACCAACCGTCGGAACCGCCAAACCAACCGTCGGAACCGCCAAACCAACTGTCAGAACCGCCAAACCAACCGTCAGAACCACCAAATCAACCGTCAGAACCGCCAAACCAACCGTCAGAACCACCAAACCAACAGTCAGAACCGCCAAACCAACCGTCAGAACCGCCAAACCAACCGTCAGAACCGCCAAACCAACTGTCAGAACTGCCAAACCGACGATTTTAAAAACTCATTTTTGTATTACAGATGACAACATTATAAATACCTCTGGGAACGATTAGCTTAAAACAACACATCACATGACAGAGGTCTCCTCCATTCACTGGTACACGTGAGACACAACGTAGATTCTTTATGTCTGACCAAACACTGAAATGACGACCGGCCGAGACATGATGTTTAACAGTAACTCTGGCTGTAGATTCAGACAGAAGCTCATCAGACACTTTCATCACTATGCTTTATTAACTTTGCAAGGTCTGCAGACAGCGATACACACTCATGTCACACAATGAACCATTCACAGTGAAATCTCATTATAGAGAACAGAGGCCAGTGAACTGCAGTGTAGTGCCAAATAAAAAAAACGAATGTTCTCTGTTCAGCCTCGATCTTCAGAAGAAGAGTTTCTTTCATGCTTTCACAGTCATCATTTGGACGTCACACTGTTGAACGTCCCACTAACGCTTCAACAACAGTTAAAATCACAATAATGAAGCCAGACGAGCAGCGTTTATGACACATAATGTTTGACGCTTGAAGGAAGAAGCAGAAATGTGTGATAAACAGGATTTTTTGAAAACTATGTGTGGTCGGAAGGCAGCCATATGACCTACTTCTGCAGTCCAGAGCAGCCGAAGGAAAACCAGTGTAATCCTTCCAGTCTCTGTTATAAAACCAGTGACCAGAACCATTAAAAAACTGAGCAAATCAAATTTGTATCTGCAAACTGCATTTAGACTGCCTGTGCTGGTACAGGTGCAAACTGAATAAACACCAACAAAAGACAATATCACATGTCTTCAGAAGTATTTACACTTTCTCATGTTACCAGTCCAACCAACCAGTTTAACCAACCATCAACCATGACTATACGTTTCTGAGGTGACCAACAGTTAGAGGCAGTATTTTTTCTCAATGGCTTTGCTGGTATTTGCTCAAAGTCAAAATATAAGCAGCACAATGGTTTCATGGGGTGCAGCTAAACATCTCAAGATGTTTCTACATGAAACCAAAGCAGAAATGGAAAAGGCCCAGACATCAATTACACTCTGATTTTCCCTGATAAGTGTTGAAATAATGGACAACAGGTCACTAGAGTTCAATGAAATGTGATCCGGTGACTCTACAGCTCATTTAGAAAGACTTTATGACTGTGTGAGTACAAAAACAATAACACATCTCATAACGACCCATCCTGGTGGGAGAACTTCTCCTCCAGAGGAAACCAAGAAAAGTCAATTGTTATGCAAATGGAACAAACACAGAAGTATTGAGGAAAAGTGAAGAAACAAAGTGAAAATAAAAAACTGCACATTTCAAAAGCCAAAGTCAGTATCAGATCAGAGCGAACAGCATGAAAGCTTCAGTTAAAACACCTGTAGAGAAACACAGCCATGCAACACAACGCAGAGAAAACACAAAAAACGACCAATCATATTATCCAGTTGTGTTTTATTATTATTGACATTGCAGGTGATGTAATTTCATTTATATCATTACACAATTAAACTGTTTCCACACACACAGATAAAGTTTCACTTTTATTGTTCACTGATTCACTAATTGTAACTAGTTGTTCTGTCTGGTTAAATATCTGAGTCAGCAGAAGGATTCTGTTTATTGCTCTTTTCAGTATGAACAGGGAAACTCTGAACCCTCATGTTTACAGTATGCATCAGATAATCAGATTACTGTCTGATTCACGGTTCAAAAACCTTCTTACATCCACTGCTAAAATAGGAAGAACAGGTTTTGAATTACACAAGTACTAAACTCTGCAGAAAAACACGGGGAGAGTTCAGACAGAGTTCCAACCAAACAGGATGTCACTGAGTTCTCTTAGCAGAAAACAGCACCACAGTCTACTATACTATAATGCTGCGATATCCCATATTAACTAATGCTCTGCAGCTAGCCAGTCTCCATTAACCTGGTCTTCACAGCGCTTATATCAGCAATAGCTAACCTGACTAATGAACTGTAGTATCATATAGTTTAATACTCTTAATATTTCTGCCAAATTTCAGTAGTTAAATGTGCCGATTACATTTGTTCTTCTGATACACTTCATTCACAAAAACATCTGATCACGTGTGTCTTTTGCACATGTGAAATTCATGTGTCTTTCTGTTAGGGACCAAATTTCTACAGTTGACTCTTTGTGGAGGAAACATGTATAATTTTCTTTGTAATACAAGAACACAGCAGAAAGGAATCGGGGATCTGTTACTCGTGAACATAAAGTTTTTGTCATTCGAGTTACAATGGAAGCTGACAGTATTTCTGATTGAAGTCACGGCTGACAGCAACAAATACATTCAATTGGATTTCACTTCACATGAGTTTGTCACTGTAAATACTGTCAATGATACTGAGCTGTGTAAAGTCCAGCAGATCAAAAACTTTCACATTCCTTTCAAAAGATTAACCACCAAATCAAATGAGTCTCTTCATCAGAAAGTGTCACATGAGTCAACAAAGCTTTCGTCTGCATGTTTGTCAATGATTAACTTGGTTAATCAGATGAGAAGGACTGAGATGAGTGGGTGTGTCTCTTTCAATAGCTCAGAGCTGCATGAGCTCAAAGCTCTGGGTTTGAAACTGTGTAGCTGCTGTCTTCATTTTCAGCGCCTAAACCGAACATGTCAGATCAAAAACACTCGGGAATCTGACGATGAACTGTGTGATGACATACAGAACATTACATTCTACCAATTGATCATCCTTAACCTAACCTAACCTAACCTAACCTTATCCTAACCTAACCTAACCTAACCTAACCTTATCCTAACCTAACCTAACCTTATCCTAACCTAACCTAACCTAACCTAACCTTATCCTAACCTAACCTAACCTAACCTAACCTAACCTTATCCTAACCTAACCTTATCCTAACCTTTAACCCAGAAAACGCGTTTCTAACACAGCCCTGCCTGGCAGCACGCTGCTGTTTATCTGCACACGTTCATGTTCAATCAGAACAAACAGAGCTCTGCAATGACAGATTTAATTCCGGGTTAATAATGATGTTATAAAATGCAGAGGAAACTTTTCCCAGAACAGTGAATGAAACGAAAAGCTTCCCGAAGGTTTTATCCCTCCCTGCGCGCAGCAGAACCGCACACAGCGCGCAGCAGAACCGCACACAGCGCGCAGCAGAACCGCACACAGCGCGCACGCCACGCATCCGTCCCGCAGATCCCGCATGAGATCTGAGCAACGTTACTGTATAAAGACCTTATATCCAAAACGTTTATCACAGATCATTTGTTTGTCAGATTCTCCTCATATGTCATACAACAGATATATTGTGTTGCGCGTCAATGAAGCTTTTTAGATGATCGCGTGGATCAAATCGATTATTCTCACCCTAAACTCTGAGAATAAACCTCAAGATTAAACCTCAGTTCTGTTGGTCAGAACTTTCTCCAATGACGTTAACAAGTTAAAATAAGACACGACCAGTTATGTATTCGATCCAGTACTCCCCTGACTGTCTGAAATCATTCGCCAGTTTAACCGTGCGTATCTTAAAGATCATTTAAACGAGTGAATCTAAATATGACAGAAAGTCTAAACATGTCTGATTGTCATTTAGACTGTTGCCACAGATACAGTGTTAATCATTCAGGTATGATCTGCTGACAGCACGACGCTGTCACACGCATCGAGAAACAAACGCGAACGATATAACGTGAACTTCTTACGTTTGACTTCATATGGGACGAGAGGAATAACGCCAGTGTGAGCGAAACCCTATTTTATCTTGCTTCTGCGGGCGGGGAAAGTGTTCTCTTCATCCCGACGGTACATATCCAAACTCATCCTAAAGCACAATCCAGACGGGAGAGGGAGAAAGTCACCGAAATGCGCGTGTTGTCGGTGAGTATCCAGACAGACCGCTCGATGCAGCAGGAGTCTGCAGACACAAGCCCGAGTTCCCGCACCAGTAAAGCCTTTTATCTGTTACTCCCGCCGCCCGCCCGCCCACCCGCTGCTGTCGAGCGTCTGGCTCTCACACTATTGATTTCACAATCCCGGTCCTATCGGCCAGCCGTCACTTCTATGATCAATCAGTTTCACTGCCGTTGGTTCCACAGGGAGTCTCTGCTAGGAGTCTGTAAGATGCAAGAGAGTGAGAGGTGCAGAAAGAGTGAGAGTTACAGAACGAATGAGAGATACAGAAAGAGTGAGAGTTACAGAACGAGTGAGAGATACAGAACGAATGAGAGATACAGAAAGAGTGAGAGTTACAGAAAGAAGAGTGAGAGGTGCAGAAAGAGTGAGAGTTACAGAAAGAGTGAGAGATACAGAAAGACGAGTGAGAGGTGCAGAACGAGTGAGAGGTACAGACAGAGTGAGATGCGCAGAAAGAGTAAGATGTACAGAAAGAGTGAGAGGTGCAGAAAGAGTGAGATGTACAGAAAGAAGAGTGAGATGTACAGAAAGAAGAGTGAGAGGTACAGAAAGAGTGAGAGGTACAGAACGAGTGAGAGATACAGAAAGAGTGAGATGTACAGAAATATTTACTTCCGTTTTGTGAGCAGAACAGTGTGCATCCTTCACCCAGAGTACATGTAATAGTTTCAGACTGGAATATTTGAGCCCAATGAAATGAATGTTCAGATTTCATGTGTTTCATTATCAGTTGTGTCTGTCACTGAGTAAACAGTGGCATCTACAGCTCTTCATCTGCTGCCTAAAACCAGACACATGAGTCCTCAGTTTTCACAGAAAAATGTGACATTCTTGCGAAATGTTCTGTTCAGTTTGTGTTTTAGTATATTATAGGTTTTGAAAAGCACTCAGTGGTGGTACATACAAGACAACATGTGGTAAGCAGCTGTCTGTTTTCCTAACACTATAAACACTCTCCTATCCTGATATAACAAGCAAACAGTGTTGGCAGCCTCTTGTATATGTTCTGCAGAGGTAACTGTTGTTGAGAAGCCTTTAAAGAGGCACGAGGGAAAGTTTTCTCGAACAAAAGCAAGTTTCTCTTTCACCTTCAGCCAATTCACCTAACTGTTCACATTTACCTTTAGATCTTAAAACAGCAAAAGATCTCGTGCTTTCTGCTGCTTCAGATGAACAAGAACTGACATAAACAACCCGACGGATATATACATGTACTCATTAAATATATTAAAATACATATTTTTGTAGTTAACTAAGATATGAAAAAATAATAAAATATTTGTTTAAATACATTTTTAAATGACCCTTCACCCTTCATTTCACTACTTTAGTTTTAGTTTATCCTAGATATTCTGTGGGGTAAGTTGTGCCACCGGTGAGAAGACAACTTAAAAAAACTGGCACATCTTACCCAACTCTCCCCGCTGTCCTCACTTGTGTTATTTATTGTCTTTCACCTCTGCCAGTTTCCTCCAGGACCAAGAGTGTGTTTCTGTAAGTGTGAACTGATGCAGTCATAGCTCTCAGATCACCATTCATGTATTATTACAGCTTGACTGTCACAGGTTGCTCTTCATCTCCCCTTCTGCACACTTGCATCAGTACAGTATATATACTTAATACAATCACAGTATATATACCTATTACAGTTACAGTATATATACTTAATACAGTCACAGTATATATACCTATTACAGTCACAGTATATATATATACTTAATACAGACACAGTATATTTACTTAATACAGTTACAATATATATACCTATTACAGTTACAGTATATATACCTATTACAGTTACAGTATATATATACTTAATACCATAACAAAAACATCACTCAAAAGTCATATTCAATTTCTCATCTAATTCTTCCAAGACCAAATTCTGTGAGCTTTGCTATAACTATTACTTTAACAACTCTCTGTTCTGTATTGTGTCTCTCTGTCTAAACATCTGACACAAAGGTAAGACAGAAACAGAACTGAGACTCAGTTAAGGAGTGATGAATAACAACCTCAGAGCAATTAATTTTTATGGGGTAGGTCTGCAAAAATCGAAGAAAACATTGAAGAATTAAAGGGAATCACATCACACGATAAACAGCACAAACATGCTAAACAAGCTTTGTGCCGCTGGCACATCAAACTGGAATTTATATAAATGAAAAGCGCCCATCACATTTAATTACACCTTCAATTGTATTCACTCTACATATACTGATTTTGGTGTTATTAAACAGTGAAATGCATGTTTTACATAAACACAAACATGTATTGCAGATATTTAGCTAGGTATCTTTGGTGATATATGCTGCCACTGTTTTATGAGACCAAAGTCTTTCTGAAGATACTGGTGCATGTTCTCAGTAATACAGCTGATTTTAGTCTTATGAGCAGTACCGCTTGTTTCCAGACAAGAGGAGAGTACCGCCTGACAAAAGCTGCTATACAGTGTACTGCCAGCAAACCAGCACATCCAAAACACACCTGTCATTAAAGAAGGTCTAATCTCATTTCGGCACAAAATCATGCATCAAGTCAAGCTGTTGTCCCCACACACACTTAGATACGAGGCATTTAAAAATACTTCGAACAACATTCCTCATTCATGTCATGTCATGTAAAGATAGGAGAAAAAAATGACAAAAGCAACGCTGTAACCTCCCAGAATATGTCTGAATGGAAAGGTCACAGTGAAAACCAAAAGCCCACATTTCACAAAATATCACCGTGTGTGTGTGTGATGTTCTGCTG